>WWET01007011.1:38312-58414 GCA_011038615.1 Limnodynastes dumerilii | reverse complement strand
TCCGGCCCCCCTCCCAGCTTGTCCCGAGAGATCAGACTCTTTATAGAAAGTTAATGTGTTGAATTTACATGTGTCTTAATAGTAGCAGACGAATATATGTATCTGCGCCTTTAATGAATTCACCTCTCAGTCCATGGGATTGCAACTAAATTACTTACTAAGTTTTCTTTTTCTTACTTTGATGATTTGTATTGTAAAAATATTGTTATCCACAGGTCTATTTCAGAATGTTTTTGGCATTTTAGTACTTTCTACAATATTTACAGTTTCTATCTTAATAAGAAGCCTATTATGATTGGTTATGTATGGTATTTAAACCAGCATCTGTACACTTACCCAAGCACCTTTGGAAAAGCCAGACGGCGAAACGCGCGTTAGTTTAATCTTGGCACACAGCTTGACCGGAGCCAGACGCAGCCACGATAACTCTAGCGATCAATGCAGTTTCCTGCAGGTTACTTGACGGACGTCTGGCGGCATTTCGTGGAACACGGTTTACACCAGCTTCCACATGTTTGATTGTGCTATACAGAGGTATTAATTGTTGAGGGTGAATTAGATAAGGGCCAGTTACAGACCTGGAAGGGGGAAACATGTTCTTGCGAACATTAGTTGTACTCTATGTTCTCCTATGTTCATATGTATGGTGTTTCTGTCCACGCTCATTTTGTTTTTTAATGTTTGTTATATTTTTGCCTGGCTAGTATAAGTTATGTTTTAGCATGTTACAATAAAGGTTATTTTTTAACCACACTCAGCTGACTTTGCCCAATCGAAGGAGTGAACAATTGTTGTTGCCATTAGTAACATGGTTGGTTGGTAGGCAACAGTTTTTTCTTCTTTTGCCAAGTGTATTACAGTTGTATGCTGCACCCGGATGTCTTGTCATTAATTATTTAATTAGCGACTGGTGCAGGTTTCTCTTTTTCTATGTATGGGACTGCATCATTAACACCCCGGTATTATCCCTTCCACTTTCCTTTGAGAAGACACTTACCGGACTGGCTTACAAGTATCTATTTGCTCACACAAACCTGGCTCTCCATGGGTGGGAAAGAGGGATACCTTTAGTCAGTGACACATACATACAGGATATGTTTATCTATGCTGCTCGATGAGCTGCTACCAAATTTCCTAAAATTTGGTCCTAATGTGCGGCTTCATCTTACCGGTGCTGCTCGTGTGACCCTACCATTGGTTTCGGACGCAATGATGGTATATTTAAATCTGTATGTAGACACCTGCCTGCCTTTCTTGTTCGAATGAGTCACAGTGTATCCCAATACTATCTCTGATGTGTATTTTACCGCAGAGTCTGTGCAGCACCCCAGTGGGGCTGGCAGGCACAGAGGAGAGACTTCCCCTCCACCTGCAGGCACCAAATTACCAAGGTGACACCAACAGTCATACATTTGACTACAATCTCACCAGTTACCCTTGCATTAATACAGATCCAGTTTTACGCTTTATGTCTGTTTTTGTTGTTTTTGGTTTGTTTGAATTTTTATTTCATGAATATGTAAGATGTAACTTGTTTTTTTCTGCTTCTCTTGAAAACATAGTAAAAAAATATTTTATTTAAACAAATATCAGTTAATGATAAGTAGTAGTAGTATTATTAATAAATCATAATAGAGTGTTAAATTAGATTTTATTCTTCAATATCACTCAATATTATTCTATTGCAGAGTTTGCAATCACTGTGTATGTCTAAGACATTTTCATTGTCTTTTTTTTTTTTTTTAACAGTAAAGAAAGTAATGGCAATACATATTTTCAATAACACATTGGAATGGGGGACATCCTGTGTATATAAAGAGCTTTTCACCTCTGTTAATTCTGATTTCTGTGTAAACCATTCCACACACAACATGAAAGGTTTTAAAATTTCTGATGTTGGAGAAGTTCTAATTCCTTTATAAAAAATTTCCCACAATTCGGAGCATGGAAAAGGTTTCTTGCCTGTGGGAATTCTATGATGTGCAATAAGATTTGAATTGTTAGTTTACATACATTTGATTGTGTTTTGTTCTAATTTGAGATTTATATTTTGTATTTAACCTAGCCTCAATAAAAAGATTTAGAATTTTTTTTATTTGATTTGTTTATAAAACATTTCCCACACTCAGAACATGGAATAGATTACTTACCTTTATGAATTCTCTGATGTGCATTAAGATTTGTTTTTTCTGCAAAAGATTTCCCACATTCAGAGCATGGAAAAGGTTTCTCACCTGTATGAATTCTAAAATGTCTACGAAGATCTGATTTCTGTATAAAACATTTCCCACACTCAGAGCATGAAAAAGGCTTCTCACCCGTATGAATTCTACGATGTCTACAAAGAGCTGATTTCAGTGTAAAGCATTTCCCACACTCAGAACATGGAAATGATTTGCTCTCTGTGTGTAACACTTCATGACTACGACAACTTGATTTCCTTGTAAAACATTTCCCACACTCAGAACATGAAAAAGGTTTTTCACCCGTATGAATTCTTTGATGTGTACGAAGAGATGATTTCTGAGTATAACATTTCCCACACTGAGAACATGGAAATAGTTTCTCACCTTTATGAATTCTCTGATGTGCAATAAAACTTGGCTCTTTTGTAAAACATTTCCCACATTCAGAGCATGAAAAAGGTTTCTCACCTGTATGAATTTTATAATGTTTACAAAGACCTGATTTAGTTGGAAAACATTTCCCACACTCAGTACATGGAAAAGGTTTCACACCCGTATGAATTCTTTGATGTGTACAAAGATATTTTTGTGTAAAACATTTCCCACATTCAGAACATGAAATAGGTTTCTCACCTGTATGAATTCTATAATGTTTACAAAGACCTGATTTAGTTGGAAAACATTTCCCACACTCAGAACATGGAAATAGTTTCTCACCTTTATGAATTCTCTGATGAGCAATCAGATTTGGCTTTTGTGTAAAAGATTTCCCACATTCAGAGCATGAAAAAGGTTTCTCACCTGTATGAATTCTATAATGTTTACTAAGATCTGATTTCTGTGTAAAACATTTCCCACACTCAGAACATGGAAAAGGTTTCTCACCTGTATGAAATTTCTGATGTTTACGAAGAGCTGTTTTCTTTGTAAAACCTTTCCCACAATGAGAACATAAAAATACTTTATCAACCCCATCCACTTTTCTATGTGTCAGAAAATCTGTTTTGTCAGCAAAATAACCATCATTATTAGGAACAACAGGTGATATATCTGCCTTGGGACCTACTAGAGGTACAATTACAGTAATTGTGTGTTCTCCAGAAGAATCATGTTGTAAGATGTTGTTTTCTATATTACAATCTGAAGGTAAATATTTTTTCTCCTCAAAGGTGTTTCTGTTTTCCACTGCAAATTCAAAGACAACATTTTAATAATATACAGAAATGTTTACAATAAAGCGTAATTACCAGCTAGAGATGAGAAACTACATGTTACAAATAAATCACTTTATTGCAGTAAGTAGGAACAAGTATGATCTCCAGTGTTGTTTTCAAAGGTCAGACAGATACCAAATGGTAGCAAATGTAAGAGTGGTAGGGATATATCTTCGCTACTTATTAAGTATAAGCTGTATTATATATATTCTGGATCAGGGACCCAAAAAGACACAGTCTTGAAATTTCTCAATGTTTCACCACCAAGGTAGTATTGTGTTCAAAAAGTACTTGATCACAAGATGCCGCCGTGGTTCAACAAGTCCTTTATCTCCAGGAACCATGAATTTCCGTGCACATGTAAAAAAATAAAGCAAGAAGAAACTTTCTAGTGTAATACGTTCCTTTTAGACAGTAAAAAATACACTTCTCTCATCCCACTCACAATTTCAAGCTCTTGGGCTGTATGTATGTAAAGGCTGTAGAAATATAGTTTTTTGTTTTTCACGTCCTCAATGTCTCAGAAAGATAGAGAAGTTTCTCTCATACATATGTGGAGATAAAGACAGAGACGGCTTCCTAGTGTAATATGTCTCATCAAGCAATAAAAGAACAACTAATAGCTCTTATTTCACTCACATATTAAGCCTCTTGGGCTATATGCATATAGAGACTGCAGGGATCTCGATTTGGATCTATCAATTTCCTCGATTATGTGTGTCTTAGAATCTCATAAAAGAGAAGAAGAAAGATCCCTTGTGTAGATAGCTTTGTACAACAGTATTCTATGAACGTTTATCAGACTACTCACATTTCAACTCCTTGGGTTTTATGCATGTCACAAAGTCACCATCCCTTGCAAGAATTTCGAGGTATCTCTCCAAAAAAAATTACTTTATTTCCAACACACAAAAAAACCTTCCAAAATAAAAAAAATTGTTTCTTATTCTTCCCAATAAAAATTACCCCCAAATCCACAGGGCGTCCTTACTGGCAGAACAGCAGAAAAAGACTGCCAGACAGTTGAAACGCGTCGGTGAAAGCGAGCGGGAGCAGGTAGATGGTTTTGAGTGCAGTATACGAAATAAGTGTATTTCTGTCTGGCCCAATAACATTCTCCACCTTACTATTTCATTTTACCACTCTGCCATTCTGCCAGCCCTGAGAGTAAGGATGCCCCATGGATTTGGGGGTAATTCTTATTGGGAAGAATAAGAAACAATTTTTGTTTTATTTTGGAAGATTTTCGTCTCCGTCTTTATCTCCACATATGTATGAGAGAAACTTCTCTATCTTTCTGAAACACTGAGGACGTGAAAAACAAGAAACAAGATTTCTACAGCCTTTACATACATACAGCCCAAGAGGTTAAAATTGTGAGTGGGATTAAAGAAGTGTACTTTTTTTTACTGTCTAAAAGGAAGGTATTACACTTGAAAGTTTCTGCTTGCTTTATTTTTTACATGTGCACGGAAATTCAAGGTTCCTGGAGATAAAGAACTTGTTGAACCACAGCGCCATCTTGTGGAGGAACTGAAAAAGAAGGAAAAGAAATAAAAAATTTTTTTGCATGTACATTTTTAACAATACTACCTTTGTGGTGAAAAACTGAGAAATTTCAAGACTGTCATTTTGGGTCCCTGATCCAGAATATATATAATACATCTTATACTTAATAAGTAGCACAGATATATCCCTACCACTCTTACCTTTGCTACTCATCTAAGAGAGGACTCTAATTTTAGAGTTTTCTTTTCTAGAGGGGGAAAGCGGAATCCCCATTTGGTTCTTTAGGGTTTGCTGTATTAGCTCCTCTGGAAAATAGCGCAGGTTTTTCTTGTGGTCACTAACTTTTTAACATTAGATACCAAACGGTATATTTTAGTGAGTAACCTTCAGCCAAATTGACATCATTACAAAAGGCTCAGGTCCCAAGTTCCCATAGTGAGACGTGTGAGCAACACAAGACAGTATAGTGAGAGGATACAGATGAAACAGGGGCCCAAGAATTATTTGTAAAGCTTAAATGTGTAAAGAAAACCATCTTATACGGTGGTGTGGCACATCGCTATATTATTCACATGGCATGTATGTAAATAGCATTTGAGAATCTATATGTAATGCTTATAAAGGTCTATTGTGTTGCATAAGAGTGTATTAGTGTGTGAATAATTGCAGAATATAATTCCTATCTATAGTTAGTGAATATTACTCACCTGTGCTGATATGTGCAGGGATTCTCTCCTCCAGACACTGCTGATCCCCCCTCACACACTTCTCTTCTTCTACCTCTAGAACTTCAACTTTAATGTCAATCAGATCTTCCCCCTAAATATCCCACAAACAATAAAAAAAATAGAAAATGAAATAATGTTTAAATCGATCAACACTAGATTTTGTTCAGACTTCCAATGCTACCTACCTGATACTCCTGTAGTACACAATGATCTTCCTCTTTATATCCATTTACATATATAATATCCCATTTCCTGCAGTCACCTCTCCAGTCACACACATCCCCCGGTGTCACTGTATAATATCCCATTTCCTGCAGTCACCTCTCCAGTCACACACATCCCCCGGTGTCACTGTATAATATCCCATTTCCTGCAGTCACCTCTCCAGTCACACACATCCCCCGGTGTCACTGTATAATATCCCATTTCCTGCAGTCACCTCTCCAGTCACACACATCCCCTGGTGTCATTGTATAATGTCCCATTCCCAGCAGTCTCCTCTCCAGTCACACACATCCCCTGGTGTCATTGTATAATGTCCCATTCCCAGCAGTCTCCTCTCCAGTCACACACATCCCCTGGTGTCACTGTATAATGTCCCATTCCCAGCAGTCACCTCTCCAGTCACACACATCCCCTGGTGTCACTGTATAATGTCCCATTCCCAGCAGTCACCTCTCCAGTCACACACATCCCCTGGTGTCACTGTATAATGTCCCATTCCCAGCAGTCACCTCTCCAGTCACACACATCCCCTGGTGTCACTGTATAATGTCCCATTCCCAGCAGTCACCTCTCCAGTCACACACATCCCCTGGTGTCACTGTATAATGTCCCATTCCCAGCAGTCACCTCTCCAGTCACACACATCCCCTGGTGTCACTGTATAATGTCCCATTCCCAGCAGTCACCTCTCCAGTCACACACATCCCCTGGTGTCACTGTATAATGTCCCATTCCCAGCAGTCACCTCTCCAGTCACACACATCCCCTGGTGTCACTGTATAATGTCCCATTCCCAGCAGTCACCTCTCCAGTCACACACATCCCCTGGTGTCACTGTATAATGTCCCATTCCCAGCAGTCACCTCTCCAGTCACACACATCCCCTGGTGTCACTGTATAATGTCCCATTCCCAGCAGTCACCTCTCCAGTCACACACATCCCCTGGTGTCACTGTATAATGTCCCATTCCCAGCAGTCACCTCTCCAGTCACACACATCCCCTGGTGTCACTGTATAATGTCCCATTCTCTCTCCATTTACCTCTCCAGTAAGCAGATAAATGATCTTATTGGTGAGTTCCAGGATCTTCAGGTCATTGCTTCTCTGATGTATCAGTGCGTCAGATGGAGGCGCCGTGATGGGGCTCTTAGTCTTATTCAATCTTTCGAAAACACAGTTACTTCCACCAGATATTACATTTCCACCAGATTTTGTCAGAACTGTGCAATCCTGCATATCAAGACACAATGATAAAATCCAGTGGCCACATTATCTTCTTTGCTTACTACATTACCCTCAGTTAACATTTCCTTGTATAATTCTAAGCCTACTGGAAGCATCATTCCAATCCCTGCCTTATAGGATATTACATTTACTAACACAGCTGTGGTCATGTGTCACATCTCTGTGTTATTACTAGAGGTGAGTGATGTCATGTGACACTCCTAGAATCCTCCTCATCTGTCCAGTAACACCTCTGTTTTTTTAATAGAGATAAGAGTGGTCATGTGATGCTCCCAGAATCCCCCTCACTTCTCCAGTCACATCCCTGCATTATTACTAGAGATAAGAGTGATGTCATGTGACACTCCCAGAATCCTCCTCACCTCTCCAGTCAACAGATGGAGGATCTCCAGAGTGTAATTTAATATCCTCTCAGTCATGCGACACCTCTTCTTGTCCATAATGAAATATGAATTGGAGCGGTTCTTGTTTGCTGAAGACGTGAACTATACAGACAGAACAAAAAATAAATGAGTAATATGAAAAGTATAAATATTTGTTATGTTACATTGTTATAATCTCCACTTAGCCATGATTAAGGATAATGCTATGATCACTAAGCTCTGACACTAAAGACACGGGACTGGATTCACAGATCCGTTTTTTCAACACCCACCCATATGACACTCCCCTCTCGCGGCCATGCAATTGTAGACCATAGAGCACCTCTAACTTTACATGTGTACATACGTGTGTATATGTATGCTGTACATGCGATTCTATGTAACCGCGCCCTCAAAGTCTCAATTTAATCCCCTCCACCCTCTTTCACGTAACTTTTCTGGTATGTATTTCAACCCCGCCCCTCCGTACGTACGTCCCCAAGTGCGATTCGCATGTCCGTACCTAAAGCACTTACATGCAAATATTTTACGTGCCTTACGTAAATTAAGTTACTACACAAGTGCAGGTAAACCGTACCTAAAAATCATGTCAAGTGAAAGCTCGAGCAATACCAGTCGCCAGGTAGCTATGGGGATTAGGAATTGGGACCTGGTGACCGGAATGCCAAAAAGGAAAAACAGCTGGTTCACCCACAGAGTGTTCTCGCAGCCTCCTCCTCCCCTTCTCACCAACTGAAACAACTGGAACTAAAGTATAAAGCTGGCCTCCCTGGTGCAGAAACTGGAGGTGTTTGCTCCCAGCATATCATCAAGCAAACAGCACACGGAGGGAGGCTTTGGCAGGTAAGAAAACAGGTGATTTTAATGTTTGAGTATTTATGTGTTTGTAGATCAGACTTGCTGACTTTTCATCGATTCCCTATATTTACACATATTGGGGTAGATCCAGAACTACGTTTGCAATACGTTTGCTCGCGTAGCGTATTTTCGCGTGCGTACCTTCTATACACTCCCCTTGTCACACCCCTTGAATGTACGTATTTTGTCCAAGATCCGCTTTCCAAACCCTACCTCAACTTCTGCCCACGTAACCGATGTGATCCGCACAGGTACGTATGGGCAACACGTATTTAGGCAGCTAAGCACGCCCATACTGCGCACTTTAAATACAAACCCCCGCCTACATAACGTATTTCAGACGTATTTTTGTGAAACTTAAAATTGTCACGCCCACACGTAAGTATTTACGTGACACATACGTGAATGGCCCATACGTTCACATTTACGCTACGTTACAGTGCGTATTGTCTATGGTGCGCATGCGCAGTACTTACCAAAATGCGATTTTACGTGTCCGCCACGCGTAAATTCGCTCACAAGCGTTGTTCTGGATCTGGGCCATTGATAGATAAGATAGATAGATGGTTAAGGCAAACACTCACTCCAAGAGACAAGTAACATATAATTCAGGTGCACGGCCAATGAAGTATAAACTGTATTGTGTATCAGTCACAAAGCCAGCACTTCTAGGATAATGTTTTATTCTTTGTACAGCACAACAGTAAGTAGATAGCACACTGCAAATAAAGTATCGATGAATAATAGCAAAATGGACAAATCCAAAGTATACTAATGGATACATTTTGGCTGAAATTTGAAATGTAGCATTGCTCAAATGGTTGATAGTCACTTCCATAAGTGTATTAGGGCAATTAAAGTCCATTCACGTTATTCAATGGTTTGATAATTACAGGATTATATCTATGTAATGGGAGCGAAACAACTCACAAACTCCAATACTGTGCTAGCAACACATATAAAAAGTGAAAAGTTCAAAATATAACCACAAGAAGTTAGTTCAATCTGATCCAAAGAACAGCATGTCGCGCTCCAAATGTCTCACGATATATATATATTTGGGTGCCGTATTGATTGCTATGGCACAAATCTTCTCTGAAAATATGTCCAGCCCAGTGTAGAAATGTATTCAGAGACTATAGAGAGCAGTATGGAAGCAAGAGCTGGAAAGTGCAGCAACATCTGGAAGATCCTGACAGACAAATGAGAATCCCTGTGACTGTGATGCACAATGACACTCCTAGAAACACTGACACTGATGCACTATGACTGGAGACTATTATCATTATCCCTCTATATACTTATATACACAGACACTGACCACATATACATGTTACCACCTGCAGCAACTCACATTAATGTCCCCTTATGTGCTGCTCATCTCCAACCCGGAAAACATTACACACCACTTCCTGTGTCTGGATTTGCTTCCTCTGAGTGCGTTCCACCAGACTTCCTGTCTCTGCTTTCCATTGTTCCTCATCTCTCTGTCCCTCAGAAAGGGGGCGGCGGCCATTTTCTCGTGGCCCAAAAACAAAAGGTTTTTACACCCACGTCTTTAAATAGAATTTCAATTTAATAAGTAATATCCCCTCAATTACGTGACTTTTGCTTTTGCCTCATATTTAGATAATATGTTTATATAATTTTCAAGTCTTTATTTATACCTAATAATATATGTCCTCAATGCAGGAGAGCGGTGGCCATTTTATGGTGGTCCAGAAATTAAATGTTTGTCCACCCGCAACTTCAAGTCGAAATTTATACAGAGAGAGCCCTGTAAATAACTGGAGTATATGTATTCCACATTTATGATGTAAATAATTATATGATAAATATTGTGTTGATTTTATATATAGAAACCTGGATCTAAATTTTAGGCCTGGCTTTTAGCTTAATAAAATCTATAAACAAAGAGTTGCGCTATGAAAATAACCCAAGAATATTTTATTAAAACATCAAGCATAAATAATATAGATACAAATCTGTAAAGATTTACATGCACATAACTAAAATAATAAAAACTAAAAACAACAGATGTATAAACTTAATAAAGGCACAGCTTTTATCAGAACAACATTTCATAACTATTGCCCGTCGACTGGACTAAATTGAAATAGATATGGAAATGTATATTGTAAACCTTCTCAGTCCAAAATATGACCTCCTTGGCGACCGTTAAGCCAAATTACATGTACACAATGCACTGGTATTTAGAATAGGACCTCTGTGTGGGACCCAAACACTAATTCCACAACATGAGTGGAATGATCTGTGAAATGGTAGACATACAACGCAGAGTAATCAAAGTTCGTTACTAACGCTGATAAGATTAGTTATACGTATATTGATCCATCCAACGGGTTATAGCATGTATATCTGCACTGGTAGTTGCCAGTAGCAACTCAGTGTCTTGCTAGGTTTGTGGTTCAACAGATCATATAAGAGAATTTGCATCAGTGGTAGTAGTATGAAAGTTCCAATGGTATACTCACAGGTCAGCTTCTACTACCTCCTTACCTCCTTGTGCACGGAAGTCTGCGGTCCTCCCAACGGATGCCAATCCGGAAGTCCCCTGTGGGGAGAACCTGTGCAGGCGGGTAATGTGTGGACGAGCTTCAGCCCAGTTGTCTCCGGCGCAGGTGTTTCTTATTCCTAGGGAGCTCCCTTAGTGGTGCTTACATATGTAGACTGTTCAGTGTCCGGTTATCCCAATTTGGAGTGTATGATAAGATGGTCTCATTGCCCAGGGTTTAGGACGGGATCTCCCGGATGGAAGCCATAGATGCCTGCAAGAAAACGGCTTAATGACGTTTATTCAAATCGCGCCTTAAACCTTGCCTCTGACCGGTAATGACCCTTTTCTTACTATTACCAGGGATGAGGTGGAGCATATTGTGTCATAAAGTCCAGTCCTGCCCCTAGTAAGAGTAAGAATACTAGTGTTGCTAGGCAGGGGTTTGCATGAAACCACAGCCTCAAGTCCCCTGCAGGAGATTTGCCGGCTCTCTCTTGGGATAACCGGAGAACTGTCCGAATTTCTCGAGTCTCCCAGATATTCTGGAGTTGGCAACCCTACTTTTATGCACATTTCCTCTAAACCTCTCCCAAAATATTTAGGAAACACCCGAAATTCTGACCTGGTATCACAGGAGAGCCGACAAATACTCTGCAATGGCCTTGAGGCTTTGATTTCATGCAAACTATTTCCTCAAGTCCCAGTCCCCTGCCTATCAATAATACTATTCCTACTGTTAAAAGAGACTGGGTGGGACTTGATGATGTAATTTAAGTCATCAAGTCTCAGCTCCCATCCCTAGTCATACCATGAAAATTATCATGAAAAGTGACAGGTCTTCAGAAGGGAATTTGAATAAATCAAGTCATCTGCAAGTTCTGCACGCCCCTGTGTAGTTTTCCAATTAACTATTCTGTAATGTTTAAAAACGTTTGCCTTATGTGTTGTGGGGGAACGGGTGGAGCAGTAGCATGCGGATCTGGTTGATAACGTTGTATAGATAAAAGAAAGCAGAGGTATTGCCCCATAAAAATTAGTAGATGTCCCGTTTTGAGAAAAAAAAAATGGTCACGTTAACCATACTACCATTTCTGTGAAGCAGGGTTGCCGACTTTTTAAAGCCAGGATCTCCCGGAGGGAAGCCATAGATGCCTGCAAGGATACATGGCTTGATGACACTTATACAAATCGCACCTTAAGCCTTGCCCCCTGACTAGAAATTACCCTTTTCTTACTATTACCAGGGATGAGGTGGAGCATATTATGTCATAAAGTCCAGTCCTGCCCCTAGTAAGAGTAAGAATACTAGTGTTGCTAGGCAGGGGTTTGCATGAAACCACAGCCTCAAGTCCCCTGCAGGAGATTTGCCGGCTCTCTCTTGGGATAACCGGAGAACTGTCCGAATTTCTCGAGTCTCCCAGATATTCTGGAGTTGGCAACCCTACTTTTATGCACATTTCCTCTAAACCTCTCCCAAAATATTTAGGAAACACCCGAAATTCTGACCTGGTATCACAGGAGAGCCGACAAATACTCTGCAATGGCCTTGAGGCTTTGATTTCATGCAAACTAGTTCCTCAAGTCCCATTCCCCTGCCTATCAATAATACTATTCCTACTGTTAAAAGAGACTGGGTGGGACTTGATGATGTAATTTAAGTCATCAAGTCTAATGTTGCTAGGAAAGGGGGTGGGACTAGAGACTTGAGGTGGGACTTGCGGGAGGTTTGCATGAAACCACAGCCTCAAGTCCCCTGTGGGAGCTTTGCCAGCTCTCTCGGGATAACCGGAGAACTGCCCGAATTACTGGAGTCTCCCAGCAACCCTACTGTGAACCCTGCTTTTACGCACATTTCCTCTAAACCTTTCCTAAAATATTTAGGAAACGCCCAAAATTCTGACCTGGTATCACAGGAGAGACGGCAAATACCCTGGAATCGCCTTGAGGCTGTGATTTCATGCAAAGCAGTGCCTCAAGTCCCATTCCCCAACCTATCAACGATACTATTCCTATTGTTAAAAGGGACCGGGCGGGACTTGATGATGTAATTTAAGTCATCAAGTCTTGCCCCCATCCCTAGTCATACCATGAAAAGTATCATGAAAAAGGACATGCTTTCAGAAGTGAATTTGAATAAATCAAGTCATCTGCAAGTTCTGCACGCCCCTGTGTAGTTGTCCAATCAACTATTCTGTAATGTTTAAAAACGTTTGCCTTATGTGTTGTGGGGGAAAGGGTGGAGCAGTGACATGCGGATCTGCTTGATAACGTTGTATAGATAAAAGAAAGCAGAGGTCTTGCAGCTGGGCCAGTTCATTAACTGGGTAAAGGCCAAAATCACTGATACCAACAGAAATCGTCACCACTGCAGGCGTTCACCTTCCCAGTCCTGTCTACAATCTCCTATTGCTTTTGCCGTAGCAGACAAAACGGCACATATCCTGCATCCAGCCCGTAAGATGGTAAAATGTTCTCGTTGGCTGATGAATGAGGATGATCTGGATCTGGACACATATCTTTGGCATAAAAAGGATTTGGGAGGACTGACTGGGCTAAAGGACACAAGTCTATGGAGTCAATATGGTGCAGGGTCACTAGTTCTGGTAGTTGATTGGGCCACCCACAAGGCTTTCAACAGAATTTGGCATACTTAAATTGATATTCTATTTGGCAACTACTTTGGGAGTGCCCGGGGGAGAGAAGCATCTGGACACTTACTAAGTAGTTGCCAAATAGAACATTGTTCTATTTGGAGCAATGTACCGTTTTGGAGGAATTTATGTCCCATAAATTCCTCCAAAACGGTATCATAACCACCCTGGTAATTTCCCTTCCACTTTCCCTTGAGAAGACACTTACCGGACTGGATTACAAATATCTATTTGCTAACACAAATCTGTCTCTCCATGGGTGGATATCTTTAGTCAGTGACACATACATACAGGATATGTTTATCTATGCTAGAAGGGAAGGGGATACCTTTAGTCAGTGACACATACATACAGCATATGTTTATCTATGCTGCTCGATGAGCTGCTACCAAATTTCATAAAATCTGGTCCTAATGTGCAGCTTCTTCTTACCGGTGCTACTCCTGTGACCCCACCATTGGTCTCAGACGCAATGATGGTATATTTTTTTTTCTCATCATTATTATTTTATTGTTTTATCGAAAACATTTTTAGGGGTACAGAAAAGAGAGTGGGAAGGGGAACTTTGTAAATACAGACATATACATGAGAAATGACAATAGCATAATAACAATATGAATTGACATATGGCAAATATTCAATTGTAAATCAGCTGAGAGAAAAGACAGAAAAAAAAAAAGGGAAGAGAAAGATAAAGGGGGAATTTAAGAAAGAGAGAGGGAAATACACTCAATTTTTCCTTAATATAACGCTGTAGACGTTAATTGCCCAGAGGCTAACTGTCTTGAACTGAGACTCTTGGTATAGTTAAACATGAGAAGAATAGGTCATCCAACTCACTACATATAACAAGCAAAACATCTAGGAGGCCGATACTACAGACTAGTCAGCAGAAGGGGTTTCTGTCAGGTTTGATGCATCTAGGTTGTAGCAAACTGATCTAGGTATAGATTGTGCATTACTACGGTCTGAAATATACAAAGTCCAATGGAGCCACTTTTAACAGTCATCCAAGAGGGGTTCATTGAATACTTGGTACCTCTGATCTCCATGTCGTAACTATATTGTACTTTGGATAGATTCTTGACCAAGCGGGGTATATCAGAGGATTTCCAATTTTGCGGAATAACAGCCTTGGTGGAAATCAAAACGCGTCCCACCACATATCTGTGGGAACTCTGTATTTCAGGAGGATATACGTGCAATAAAGTCAGTATCGGAGATGGACCAATATTCAAGTTAATAAGAGCGTACAAAAACTTAAACACCTCTTCCCATAGTGGTTTAATCCGAGGGCAGTCCCAAAATACATGCAAAATAGTGCCTACCAGTCCACACCCTCTTCAACAAAATTTTGTATTAGATGGCCAGATACTATGCATTCTAGCCGGAGTAAGGTAACACCTATTAATCAACTTGACCACGATCTCAATATGGTTTGAGCATTTAGAAACCTTATGAAAGGGTACAAAGATTTTTTCCCACTCTGGGGGGGGTCAGGGTTATATCAAGGTCTTGCTCCCACGACCTCTGGACAGTCGACTTAACTATATTCCGAGGCTCTGAGAGAAATCCTTACCAAAATGAAATCCCTTTTGAACCTAGGGAACCTTGGAATCTATTTAGAATTATAATAGGAGAAATAATCTTAGCCCGACCTTGGGGCACTGTAGAAATCCAATGAGAAAGCTGTATATATTTATAACTATCTTTGGCATTAAGACCGAATTTAGATTGTAAATATGTAAAGGGTGCTACTGAGGTGCCTTCCATAATATCTTTAAGTGTCTTGATGCCCTTGTGAAGCCATGAGGACAATGAGAGATTTGATATTAAATTAATTACTGCTATAGTAGATAGCATAGGAGAGGGAACCTCAAATTCCTTCAAAACCAAAACTGCTCTGGACGGACCAGAGCGGACGTGTCTCGGTGGAGCTCCCTGGCTGCCTGGCTTTGGATGGTCCGTTTTAGTGCCTTGGAGGTGCTAATCCTCTTCCCCTCCATTGGTGGATCTGCCTCTGTCCACTGAGTGGCCATCTGTGGCCGATGCCTCTGGCCCTCGCTCTGATCCGAGGCTCTGCGGAGACCGCAGGCCTCACCGTCTGCTGTGAGGCCCTGCGGCCCTTTGCCCTGCTGCCTGCCTCCCGCCGGGGCTCCTCTTGCTGGACACGCGGAGGGCATATCGTGAGGGACCCTGTCTTCTGGGCTCCTGTCGTCTGCCTCGGGACGGGGGTCGGCTGGAGACAGCCGCGGGTGTTCAGGAGTCCGGGCGCCATCTTGCCTGCCACGTGCTGAGGAGAACAGAGAGCTGCCGTGCCGACGCTACAGCTGCTGTCCCTGCCAAAAACTGCAGAGCGGGCCCTGGGATTAGCGGTGCCAGCGGGGTGCTCATAGTGGAGGAAAGTGGGGCGTGTGACCTTCCACACCTGGCTGCTGAGGTATTCCCCATACAGACTGTCTGTGCCTCCTGGGTGAAGAAAGGGTTCTTAGCTGCTGCCAGGACTTCTACCAACCTGTTAACCCTTCCAGGGCTACACCAAAATCGCTTGCTCCATTCCCTCTGCCACTCACCTGCCTCCAGTCTCTGCCACCCAGGCGGCCCCCCCTACCCTAGCCTCTCCAGTGGCAGATACTTGCAGCTACCCCTCCCTCACCTTTTGTATTGCTCCTAATCCCACTCAGAGGCAAAGAGTTAATCCTCCTATATCTGTGCCCTGATAGCTTCCTACATTTAGAGGCCACTTCTCTATCTGGATAACAGTGAGCTACTTTCCCTCTGCACTCCCCCAACTCCCACAGCAGCTAGACATTGTAGCTTCAGCACAGTGCACTAGTAGACCCTAGTACTTTGCTGCCACCTAGTGGCGTTTTCTTCAAACGACAGTGCACACTGTGGAAATACTAGAATGTGACTCCACTGACTCTTGCTTCTGGAGAGGTCACTTTCTAATACTACTGCGGGGGCCGTGAACCCCGCTGCCCAGCGGCAATGACTTTCTGCTAACCATTAACGATGATGTAAAATTTTAAAGGGGGAAAACAGCTTTATGCATCACTATTACTTCACAAGCATCCCTATGTGGTTTTAACCCTGCAGTGCGCTTAGTTTCTCTTCTAATGGGGAAAAAGGGTGCGTCCGCGCAGAAAACGCCGAAATCTAGAACACGCCTGACTCAGCCGGACATACAGCAATTTATAACCTCCCACAGCAGACCGGAGTCGCCGGCAGGTCATTCCACTTCCTCGATCTCTGAGTCAGACATGGCGAAATCCTCCCCCAGCGCCCAGGGCCCTACTGCCCAAGCATCACACACAGCGGCTCTCAATGAGATCCTAAGACGTCTGGGCTTCCCCCTCAGCCTTCGAGCCTCTCACAATGGAAAGACCGCAAACCTTCAGAGCCCAGCGGATCTCTCTCACTTCTGCGACTCACTGGATCTACCTCAGATTTCGCTGCCTGACTGGCACGGATCAGCATACTCCTCTTCTCCGTCGTCTGCAACCCATCGTGAGGACTGGCAGACAGCCCGGAGACGACAGCGGAACGCAAGGTCCACCCACAACCCAGCGGACTCTGTCGGCACATGATTGGACTTAACTCATTTCAGTCTAAGTATTTGTGGAGTGCCCTCTCCACTTCTATTACTGTTGGGTCTCTTTTGTGATGGGGTTAATTAAGGGTCCCTAGTTATTCTCCTTAGTTATATGTCCTTTGTTACAGAGACCTCATAGCAATCTGCTCCCCCCCTTATTAAAGTGGCAGGCGTCGGCATTGAATTGTTTCAGTTACACTATGCTTGTTAATTCCTTTTCAGATAACCACAACTTTTATTGCATTTTACTGTAATGTTTTCTGATGCATGTTCTGTTAGTACCTCCATCGATTGGATACTGTGGTACATATAGTCTTCGCCGTAGTGGACACTCGTTACCCCCGGTACGGCCTTGTTATCCAGGCTGCACCTGGTTTTCTGTACATTCCAAATATATGTTTATTCTTAATATCTGTCCGTTAAGTGCGTTTCACCCATCCTTCCCTCATGTTTCTTTCCCCCCCAGGTCTCATTTGTATGGTAGTATTTTTACTTGAGCAGTGTCCCACCGTCTCAACCCGTCACCTCCAAACCCACATGGCGGCCCCCATGAATACCAAACTCAAATTGTTATCCATTAATGCGAGGGGTCTGAATATTCCTGAGAAGCGGTCCAACCTTTTCCGCACCCTTCACCAGGGGAAAATTGATGTTGCTTTTATACAAGAGACACACCTGCGAGGTCCCAACGCCCCGGTTCTGAGGAATAGACAATACCCTACCTCCTTCTCTAATAACTTTTCAAAATCCAAAGCCAGGGGGGTTGCCATATTATTCTCTAGTCATATTCACACTTCTGCTCTCTCGTCCCTTGAGTTGAGGGATGGCCGCGGGGTGCTAGTGAAGGGGAAGATCTTTGACCAACAGTTTACTTTTGTTAATTTATATGTCCCGAACTCTAATCAGCCTGCTTTTTTGGCCAGAATCCTTGAGGCGGTGAAGCGTCATCGTGAGGGAGTCCTTATAGTAGGTGGCGACCTGAACTGGACATTGGACCCACGGGTGGACTCCACGTCAGGTGGTCCCTCCACCTCACTTCGTGACGCAAGAAAGGTAAGGAGGACTCTACACGCCCATCGACTGGTGGACACCTAGAGACTCTTACACCCCTCTGACTCAGATTACACATTCTTTTCCCATGTACACCACCATTACTCCAGATTAGATTATTTCCTCCTGGATCATTCTTATCTGCACAATTTATTAGATTCTCAAGTAGGCGGTATCACATGGTCGGACCACACCCCTATCTCTCTCACTATTCGTCTGCATCGACAGACCCAAAAGGCCTGGAACTGGCGGCTCAATGAGTCGATCCTTCACAATCTCGACACACAACTGGAAGAGGCCCTGGTAGATTACATTACATTGTATGATGTTGGTGATATCGCTAGAATATCCCTGTGGGAAGCGCACAAATGTGTTATACGCGGCCATTGCATACGTTTGTGCTCATATCTTAAGAAACAGAGAGACACCCAGCGGGACAAACTCCTCCATAAGATTTCTGCCCTAGAATCCCTTCTTAAACAAACCCTCTCTAGGGCCACATTAGCGGATCTGGCTGAGCGAGCTCCTTAGTTTCCAAACAAAGTCGGCAGTTCGTAGGTGTAAGACAAAGTACTACCAGTGGGGAAATTAACCCAGTCGTATGTTAGCTACGGCGTTGTGGGTGGAAAAGGTCCGGACCTATATCCCCTCTATCACGGACGGCGATGGTCGGGTGCACCATGTGGACGCGGCCTTCGCAAAAACCTTCCATCAGTACTACTTCAACCTTTACAACTTGAAAAGCCCCGGGCCCCAGTCCACTCTAGACAGGACCCACCTTATCCAGCAATACCTCACTGACTGTGGTTTCCCTAAAATATCTCTGGAGGCCACGGCCCACTTGGAATCCCCTTTTACGGCTCAGGAACTGGATGCGGCCATGAAATCAACCCCTAATGAAAAAAGCCCGGGGCCAGAAAGCTTCCCCATATCTTACTACAAAGCGTTTAAAGACAAACTAATGCCTGTGATGTTGGCGGCATATAACCAGATCTCGAGCACATCTCATATTTCCCCAGAATCGCTGTCCGCTAACATCACAGTCATACCCAAAGAAGGTAAGGACACCTCCCTGTGTGCCAGCTACAAGCCTATTTCGCTACTGAATGTAGACCTCAAGCTGTGTGCAAAATTATTGGCCAACCGGCTCAAGCAATTTCTCCCAGGGCTCATACATAATGAACCGGTTGGGGTTTGTCCCGGGCCGCGAGGCCCGAGACAACACCACAAAGCTTATCAGCCTTATTCATCAAGTAACCTCTCAAAGCCCTGAAACCCTTCTCTTGTGCACCGACGCAGAGAAGGTTTTCAATAGGGTGGACTGGGGCTTCCTCTAAGGGGTTTTGGAGCACTTGGGATTAGGGCCACTCTGCTTACACCGTATCTTAGCCTTATATCGGTCACCTTCCGCCCGGATTAGGATAAATGGGGGCCTCTCAGACCCCTTTCTCATAAGCAATGGGACTCGCCAGGGATGCCCTCTATCCCCCCTCATCTTTTTTCTCTGCATGGAGGCTCTAGCCAGGTCCATTCGGCGGAACACCAATATACAGGGTATTAGAGTACAAGGTGTAGATTTTAAGTTAGCCCTTTTTGCGGACGATCTCCTCGCCACCCTTACCTCCCCTGTGACATCCCTACCAAATCTTATGGAGGAGTTTTCTAGATATGGGACACTTTCTAACCTGAAAATCAACTTTGACAAGTCGGTAGCCCTGGGGTTAAACCTGACGGCCCCCTCCACTCAATGGGCCGTATCCAGAACTAATTATATCTAATTAGAACTAATTAGGTCTTTTAGACCGCATATACGCAATCTACGTATCGAAACGATACGCAGATTATGTACAATAGCTACTGCGCATGCGCAGTAGCTACTGTTCAGTGAATTACGGACGTCCATGGAAGACGGCCGTAGTTCTGGATACGGCCCAAAGTC
>WWET01007011.1:17507-28400 GCA_011038615.1 Limnodynastes dumerilii | reverse complement strand
CCCTCTAGCAGCTGCTCAGCGGTCCCTGGATGGCAGGGCATGGTGCCTAATGCCCTGCCATCCATGGGCATGCTGATGCTTGTAGTTCTACAAGCATCAGCATGCCCTGTTGGGGCACAACATAGGGCAGCGTTAAAAATCCGCACCTCTCATAGGTGCGGATTTTTATCGTTCAAAAACCGGCGTATTTTTAATGCTAGAAAAATAATTGAATTGCAAAAAAAATATCGGCCGTAATTTGACAAAAAAATAGCGTTAAAAATACGCTGGCGAACGCTTTTTAGCTAATTGAATCGGGCCCTATGTCTCAATTTATAAGAGTATATGGCTATAGATTCAGGAGACACAATCCTTGTTTAGATATCAATTAGGTATCAAATCATATTTTGAAATGTTTAGTTATCTAAAATTTGTAAAGTTTAGTTATTTTTAATATAAATTCTTATTGTTTTTATTTTTTTTATTTTAGTAAAATATATTATAGTATTATAGTAAAAAACAACAACTGATTAATAGATATCATATAGATAGCAGTATAAACGTGTCACTGATAACCATATAATTTCATTTCTTGGTGTCACTGTATAAAGTCCCATTCCCAGCAGTCACCTCTCCAGTTACACACATTTCTTGGTGTCTCTGTGTAAAGTCCCATTACCAGCAGTCACCTCTCCAGTTACACACATCCCCTGGTGTAACTGTATAATGTCCCATTCCCAGCAGTCTTCTCTCCAGTTACACACATTTCTTGGTGTCACTGTATAATGTCCCATGCCTGTTACAGGTATTCAGGTACCACACTGGGTCGCGGAGTCTAACTGGGATCTGGTCTTCACTAGAGCCTCTGATGGTGAGGATAGTCTGGGCTGCAAGATTCCCAGCATGGTACAGCCCCCAGTGACTGTCCCTGGAGATACCTGGCAAGCCGCTATCAGGAGCAGAAACCCAGGTGTACAGCACACGTACCAATATAGTAGGAGCCAGAGGTAAGTAGTAAGGACTGAGAGGCACTACTGGCGAACGGGGTGGAATAGACCTCCCCATTGATGTGCTCTGAGTGGGGCCAAATATATAATAAGTGAACTGACAGGGCAGAGACCAGAGATAAGTAACAAATACAGAGAGAGAGGCTGAATAGCCACACAGGAAGGACTGACCTATCCTAATGTTCAGCCCTGAGCTAGACGGACCCCCAAAATAGGTAAGAGGGAGAAGCATACAATGTGCACCTATAGATAGGTGGAGCGTTGAGGAAGCAGCTGGAGATGCGGGGAGATACTGGAGTACACTTGATACTCACACACACACACACTCTGACAGGTGGTATAATCAGGATGGAGCTGGAGGTATAGAGAACTGCTGGAGTTAGCTCTAAACACAGCACACACACTCTGGCATCTGACAAACACAGAATGGAGCTGGAGATACGGAGAGCTTCTGGAGTAAGCTCTAAACACAGCACACACACTCTGGTAGATGATAAATACAGACTGGAGCTGGAGTTAGCTCTAAACACAGCACACACACTCTGGCAGATGACAATCACAGAATGGAGCTGGAGATACTGAGAGTTGCTGGTGTAAGCTCTAAACACAGCATACACAATTTGACAGATGACAAACACAGAATGGGGCTGGAGTCAAAGGACCGCAACTCAAACACAGAGAGACAGAGAGTGAGGCTTACGGCCCTCCCCGAAGTGAAACACCGTTAGCACGCGCAAACACACAGACGGACAAACAGGACACCACAAGGACCGGGAGAGAGGTAAGGGTAACAAATGGAGAATGGGGAACAGCAGACACTAACAGAAGCATGATGCACATGAGTCAAAACAGCAGCTAGACGCAGGAAACCAGCAGTGAGAGACACACAGGAGAAGCTATTTAAAGTCCCTGCCACTAATCAGAGCCAGTAAACAAACACACCCCCACCAACAGTGAAGTCAGGGATGATAGGTCCTAAAGACCATCATGTAATAAAACAAGGTTAAATGCTGTCAGAGTTACCCTGACAACGTGTAACAATTCCCTCTCCATTTACCTCTCCAGTAAGCAGATGAATGATCTTATTGGTGAGTTTCAGGATTTTCAGGTCATTGCTTCTCTGATGTATCAGTGCGTTAGATGGAGGCGCTATGATGGGGCTCTCGGTCTTAGTCAATCTTTCTAAAACACAGCTACTTCCACCAGATATTACATTTCCACCAGATTTAGTCATAACTGTGCAATCCTGCATATCAAGACACAATGATAAAATCCAGTGGCCGCATCATCCTCTTTGCTTACTACATTACCCTCAGTTACCACTTCCTTGTATAATTCTAAGCCTACTGGAAATATCATTCCAATCCCTGCCTTATAGGATATTACATTTACGAACACAGCTGATTTTTAGGTTTATTCTTTTACTAACTCTGGACTACTTATTAATCTCTGAATTTAGTTGAATCCAGAACTGCAAAAAATACATGACTGATCATATGAATCATGCCTCCTCTCCAGTCTCATCCCTATGTTATTACTAGAGATAAAAGTGATCTCATGTGATACTCACAAAATCCTTCTCACCTCTCTAGTCACACCCCTGTTTTATTACTAGAAATAAGAGTGGTCATGTGATGCTCCCAGAATCCTCCTCACCTCTCCAGTCAACAGATAGAGGATTTCCAGAGTGTAATTTAATATCCTTTCAGTCATGTGACACCTCTTCTTGTCCATAATGAAATATGAATTGGAGCTGTTCTTATTTGCAGAAGACGTGAACTATACAGACAGAACAAAAATAAATAAGTAATATGAAAAGTGTAATTATTTGTTATGTTACATTGTTATAATCTCTACTTAGCCATGATTAAGGATTATGCTATGATCACTAAGTATTCAGTGGAAAGCTCTGACACTAAAGACATAATGATCATGTCAAGTGAAAGCTCGAGCAATACCAGTCACCAGGTAGCTATGGGGATTAGGAATTGGAACCTGGTGACCAGAATGCCAAAAAGGAAAAACAGCCGGTTCACCCACAGAGTGAGCTTGCAGCCTCCTCCTCCCCTTCTCGCCAACTGAAACAACTGGGGCAAAAGTATAAAGTTGTCTGTTCCTGTAGTTTCAGCAGGTAAGGGAATAGTGGATGCGGAGGAACCTCCCCGATGCAGAAACTGGGGGTGTTTGCTCTCACCACGTCATCAAGCAAACAGCACACAGAGGGATGCAAGGTCCTTGTAGCACACAGGGTGGAAGCGCCACAACGATAATAGGGTTAACTAAATAGCAATAAACTAAACAAGTCAATATGCAGTGTACCGAATAACCGAATCTGAAACGTTCCTTCTGGTTTCACAGTTCCGGTTTTATGTATATGAATAATCACTTGCAAACTTCACAGTTCTGATTTTGAATGAATAAGAAGTCACTCACAAGTTAGCAGTCATCTAGATTTTCATGAAAGTAGTATGGAGGAACCTGTAAGATATATCGATGTAGTCCTTTCACAACGCTGTCTAATGCGTCTCCCATCCACATGTGCAGAATTTTCTCTCTGCTGCAAACGAGGCCCGATTCTCCGACTCCCCAGCCCTTCTGCGTTCCAAAAGGGGATGGTTGCCGAAAATCAAAAACAAAGATATATAAAACACATATAAAAAGTGAAAAAAGTTCAAAATATAACCACAGGAAGTTAGTTCAATCTGATCCAAAGAACAGCATGTTGTGCTCCAAATGTCTCACGATATATATTTAATTTGGGCGCCATATTGATTGTTGTGGCACAAATCTTCTCTGAAATTTCTCTGAAAATTTGTCCAGCCCAGTGTAGAAATCTATTCAGAGACTATAGAGAGCAGTATGGAAGCAAGAGCTGGAAAGTGCAGCAACATCTGGAAGATCCTGACAGACAAATGAGAATCCCTGTGACTGTGATGCACAATGACACTCCTAGAAACACTGACACTGATGCACTATGACTGGAGACTATTATCATTATCCCTCTATATACTTATATACACAGACACTGACCACATATACATGTTACCACCCGCAGCAACTCACATTAATGTCTCCTTACCTTATGGTAGATTCTATTTCCTAGTGGGCTAAAGGACCTCCGGTGATGTCACTACCATGCGACCAGTGCTCTGATCAGGAGGCGGAGTTAGTGTTCACATTGTTTCCTGGCTGTTCCCGGCTCTGCTGCACATGCTCTGAAACATTGCATAGTGATTTCATGTACAAGTGTGTGTGTGTAACATGTCTCATGATCACTGTGTGTGTGTGTGTGTGTGCGTAACATGTCTTATGATCACTGTGTGTGTGTGTGTGTGTGTGTGTGCGTGAGGGACTGTGTCCTTTATCATGTAATATATAACATTCCAGTACAGTACAGGCTATATACTAGTGGGCAGAGGGACTGTGTCCTTTATCATGTAATATATAACATTCCAGTACAGTACAGGCTATATACTAGTGGGCAGAGGGACTGTGTCCTTTATCATGTAATATATAACATTCCAGTACAGTACAGGCTATATACTAGTGGGCAGAGGGACTGTGTCCTTTATCATGTAATATATAACATTCCAGTACAGTACAGGCTATATACTAGTGGGCAGAGGGACTGTGTCCTTTATCATGTAATATATAACATTCCAGTACAGTACAGGCTATATACTAGTGGGCAGAGGGACTGTGTCCTTTATCATGTAATATATAACATTCCAGTACAGTACAGGCTATATACTAGTGGGCAGAGGGACTGTGTCCTTTATCATGTAATATATAACATTCCAGTACAGTACAGGCTATATACTAGTGGGCAGAGGGACTGTGTCCTTTATCATGTAATATATAACATTCCAGTACAGTACAGGCTATATACTAGTGGGCAGAGGGACTGTGTCCTTTATCATGTAATATATAACATTCCAGTACAGTACAGGCTATATACTAGTGGGCAGAGGGACTGTGTCCTTTATCATGTAATATATAACATTCCAGTACAGTACAGGCTATATACTAGTGGGCAGAGGGACTGTGTCCTTTATCATGTAATATATAACATTCCAGTACAGTACAGGCTATATACTAGTGGGCAGAGGGACTGTGTCCTTTATCATGTAATATATAACATTCCAGTACAGTACAGGCTATATACTAGTGGGCAGAGGGACTGTGTCCTTTATCATGTAATATATAACATTCCAGTACAGTACAGGCTATATACTAGTGGGCAGAGGGACTGTGTCCTTTATCATGTAATATATAACATTCCAGTACAGTACAGGCTATATACTAGTGGGCAGAGGGACTGTGTCCTTTATCATGTAATATATAACATTCCAGTACAGTACAGGCTATATACTAGTGGGCAGAGGGACTGTGTCCTTTATCATGTAATATATAACATTCCAGTACAGTACAGGCTATATACTAGTGGGCAGAGGGACTGTGTCCTTTATCATGTAATATATAACATTCCAGTACAGTACAGGCTATATACTAGTGGGCAGAGGGACTGTGTCCTTTATCATGTAATATATAACATTCCAGTACAGTACAGGCTATATACTAGTGGGCAGAGGGACTGTGTCCTTTATCATGTAATATATAACATTCCAGTACAGTACAGGCTATATACTAGTGGGCAGAGGGACTGTGTCCTTTATCATGTAATATATAACATTCCAGTACAGTACAGGCTATATACTAGTGGGCAGAGGGACTGTGTCCTTTATCATGTAATATATAACATTCCAGTACAGTACAGGCTATATACTAGTGGGCAGAGGGACTGTGTCCTTTATCATGTAATATATAACATTCCAGTACAGTACAGGCTATATACTAGTGGGCAGAGGGACTGTGTCCTTTATCATGTAATATATAACATTCCAGTACAGTACAGGCTATATACTAGTGGGCAGAGGGACTGTGTCCTTTATCATGTAATATATAACATTCCTGTACAGTACAGGCTATATACTAGTGGGCAGAGGGACTGCGTTCTTTATCATGTGATATATAACATTCCTGTACAGTACAGGCTATATACTAGTGGGCAGAGGGACTGCGTTCTTTAGGCCACTAGGATTTAGACTCAACCCTTACCTTATATGCTCCTAACCTCCAACCCGGAACACATTATACACCACTTCCTGTGTCTGTGTTTGCTGAGTGTGTTTCACCCGTCTTCCTGTCACTGCTTTCCATTGTGTCTCATCTCTCTGTCCCTCAGAAAGGGGAGCGGCGGCCATTTTCCCGTGGCCCAAAACAATCCGTTTTTACACCCACGTCTTTAAATAGAATTTCAATTTAATAAGTTACATACCCTCAATCACGTGACTTTTGCTTTTGTCAAATATTTAGATATGATGTTTATATCAGTTTTAAGTCTTTATTACTAATAATATATGTCCTCAATGCAGGAGAGCGGTGGCCATTTTATGGTGGTCAAGAAATTAATTATTTGTCCAACTGCATCTTCAAGTTGAAATTCATACAGAGAGAGAGAGAGAGAGAGAGTCCTGTACATAACTGGAGTATCTGTATTCAACATTTATATTGTCAATAATTAAATGATAAATATTGTATAGATTTTATTTATAGAAACCTGGATCTCAGGGAGACTCCCTGAAAATTGGGTAATCTCCCTGACTCCCTGAAGTGTTTGGTAATCTCCCTGATTCTAATTTCATCCATTGAGGTCTATGGAGATGGCCAATTTCATGGAGGCCAAGATGTAATGAAAGACTCTTGTTAATCAGCTGCAGCCTCACTTTTAGCTTTTCTATAAAGATAGTAATGAAAGTATTCACTGACAATTAAATAATCAATAAATACTGTCATTTTTATTGTAAAATAGTTTTCCTGGCAGTGCAAGATACACCTATGGGTGGCAGTGCTAGATACACCTATGGGTGGAGCTATTCACAGGACACACCTCTTTGGCGGTACAGGACACACCCCTTTGGTGCTGCGCCTTGATAGTGGTCTCACAATCTCCCTGATATTCATTTGCAAAAGTAGGCAACCATGCTTAATAGCACTTGTCAAGGTTGTCCGTGTAATAAGGTGTTTGGATTTTAGGTTTTGTTTGTATTTTAAATCAGCTTTTTAAGTAGTGCCTTTACTTGTATGTTTATTAGTCTGCAGTGTTGCAGAACTTCTAATATGACTCCTTCCATTAAGTCAGGGCCGCCATCAGGGGGGTACAGCTGGGACTACTGTCCCGGGCACCGAAGCTGATGGGGCCCGCAGATACTAACCATGGGCCAGATCCAGAACAACGCTTGTGAGCGAATTTACACATGGCGGAGACGTAAAATCGCCTTTTGGTAAGTACAGCGCATGCGCACCATAGAAAATACGCTCAGTAACGTAGCGTAATTGTGAACGTATGGGCCATTCACGTATGTGTCACGTAAATACTTACGTGTGGGCGTGCCAATTTTACGTGAGTCCAAAATACGTCTGAAATACGTTAAGTAGGCGGGGGTTTGTATTTAAAGTGTACAGTATGGGCGTGCTTAGCTGCGTAAATACGTGTTGCCCATACGTACGTGTGCGGATCACTGCGGTTACGTTGGCAAAAGTTAAGGTAGGGTTTGGAAAGCGTATCTTGACAAAATACGTACGTTCAAGGGGTGTGCCGAGGGGAGTGTATAGAATTTACACGCACGAAAATACGCTACGTTTAGAAACATACGGCAAACGTAGATCTGGATCTACCCCCATGGCTCTAAAGAAGCAGGTAACTGCGATATCCTACCACCAACACTTGCTGCTTAGAGCTGTTGCCGTGGGGGGCCAATGTGCAGGGAAATGCTTCCCAGCGCAATGTCCTGCTGGTATTACAGTTATGCGGCACTCCTTCCCCATGTGATGTCGCGGACAATGTTACGTAGGGGGTAGGGCACCAAGGATAAGAAATATCCGAAAAAATCTGCTGGCGGCCCTGCGTCAGGTGCACAATAATCCGCTTCTGAGCTTCCAACTGTCACTCACCTGGTTTTAATTAATGAACTGATATTTGAAAAACAAACTCTTTAACATAGGTGGTAACCATAGTAACTGACAGTTAGAAGCACATGAGCAAAACATGTTGTACCTATTGGAATGGATCATGTTGTAGGGTCTGCTGGTGTATATGGTCATCCCAGAGGATCGTCAGTTTTTGGGACACTGATATCAACACATCTGAAACCAGCATATTATTCTAAGCTCAGTCATCACAGGTTTTTCCTGTTGTATTTATTCTACCATACTACCATTTCTGTGAAGCAGGGTGGCCAATTTTTTAAATCCGGGATCTCCCGAAGGGAAGCCATAGTGGCCTGCAAGGAAAGATGGCTTAATGACACTTATGCAAATCGCACCCCCTGACCAGAAATGCCACTTTTATTACTAATACTAGGGATGTTGGCTGAGCATATTGTGTAATAAAGTCCAGTCCTACCCCTAGTAACATTAAGAATACTAGTATTGCTAGGCAGGGGGGTGGCACTTGAGGCTGGGGTTTGCATGAAATCACAGGCTCAAGTCCCCCGCAGGGACTTTCTCCCAGAGGAAAGCTTTCAAAAGTCGGCTACCCTGGGTTTAGTAACAAGGAACAAGACTGGAAATGACTCCCATAAAATTCCTGGCTGAGTGAACCTAGTTTAAAGGATCCTGCAGTCAAAATATCTACTGGGTTCTGGACACCCCTGCGTATTTGTCCAATCAACTATTCTGTAATGTTTAAAAACATTTGTCTTCCATATTGTGGGTGTGGTGGCAGTTCCTGGTCTGATTGTCTGCTTTCAGAAATAGAAACACGAAAGTTACTTTTCGGCTGTCTCTATTTCGAATAGGCAGACATTCTAGAGTTTTTTTTTATAATGAGCGGGTTAGTGTGCCGATCGGCATACTCGCCTATTCATTTTCGCAGACCCGCCAGATGACTGCTCTGGAGAGTTAAGTAACCTTTTAGTGTTAGGCGCTTAGGAGGGGAGGGTTAGGGTTAAGGCCATAGAAGTGAAGGGTTAGCGTCAGACTGTGGGAAAGGGGGTTTTAGGATTAAGCTATAGAGAAGGGATTATTAGAGTCAGGCTAGGGAGAAGGGAGGGTTAGGGTCAGGCTGCGGAAAAGAGAGAGTTAGGGTAATGGAAGAGGAGGGTTAGAATTAGGGCAAGGGTTGGGGTAGTTTTACACTTACCTTTCGGAGCACCATCATCGGTGCTCCAGGGATCGATTGCTATCCCTCATCGAGGCATAACCATAGTCGATATCCCAGCCAGTTCAAAACCGGCTGGGAGAGAACTGCCCTATTCAAAAAGGGACGATCTTAGCGGGGACACACACATTGTATAGATAGAAGGCAGGGCTTTATCCTTGGATCCATTACAAAGTCTTTAAGCTGGGCCAGTTCATTAACTGGGTAAAGGCCAAAATCACTGATAACAGACATCTCCACTGCAGGCGTTCACCCTCCCAGTCCTGTCTACAATCTCTTCTTGCTTTTGGCGTAGCAGGCAAAATGGGGGATACCTTTAGTCAGTGACACATACATACAGCATATGTTTATCTATACTGCTCGATGAGCTGCTACCAAATTTCATAAAATCTGGGCCGAATATGCGGCTTCATCTTACCGATGCTGCTTGTGTGATCCCACCATTGGTCTCGGACACAATGATGGTATATTTAAATCTCTATGTAGACACTTGCCTGCCTTTCTGGTTTGAATGAATCACAGTATATCCCAATATCATCTCTGATGTGTATTTCACCACAGATTCTGTGCAGCACCCCAGTGGGGCTAGCAGGCAGAGGAGGGACTTCACTTCCACCTGCAGGCATCAAGTTATCAAGGTGGCCCCAACAATCATACATTTTACTACAATCTCACCAGCTACACTTGCATTAATACAGGTCCAGTTTTACGCTTTATGTAAGGCACTCAGAAAAATATGTCACAACATATAATATGGTAATAAGGTAATAATTATGGGTGATTTCAATCTACCTGATGTAAACTGGGATAAGTCTTCAGGAAGCTCCACTAGAAGTGGGGGCATTTTAAATTCATTACAGGGAGTGTCCCTTAAGCAACTGGTAAGACAGCCCACTCGCAAAGAGGTCATCTTAGATTTGGTACTTACAAATGGTGACCGAATCTCAGAAGTAAGTGTGGGTGAGAACCTAGGATCCAGTGATCATCAAGCAGTATGGTTTAGTATAATGACTGGGAGAGAACCATGCCACACGAAAACGAGGGTGCTAGACTTTAGGAAGGCAGATTTTGTGGAAATGGGGAAATGTGCAAGTGATTCTTTGGCAGGGTGGAGGCACATGAAAGGAGTACAGGAGCAGTGGGGAAATTTAAAAAATGCATTATTAACAGCAACAGACCTTTGTATAAGAATGGTTAGAAAAAACCCCAGAAAAAGAAAGCCAATGTGGTTTACAAAAGAGATAGCAACTACAGTGAAAGCAAAAAAGATGGCCTGTCGGAATTATAAGCAATCTCAGAGTAATGATGACAGGGAGGTGTATTTTACAAAGCAGAAGGAGGCTAAAAAGGTTATCAGAGCAGCAAAGGCACAAACTGAAGAAAAACTGGCCCACTTAGTACAAAAAGGGGACAAAAGCTTTTTTAGGTATATAAATGAAAGGCGAAAAACAAAGGAGAGTATCGTAAGGCTCAAAACGGAAAGTGGAATTCTTATTGAGAGTGAAAGGGCAATGGCAGATCATCTTAACAAGTATTTCTGTTCAATATTCACAAAAGAAAGAGAGGGGAAGGGTCCACTTTTGAATGGGAAGACTATTAATACAGTGGGAGCAATTACTACTACTTTTACTGAGGAACAGGTATGAAAAGAACTTTCAAAATTGAAAGTGGACAAATCAATGGGAC
>WWET01007011.1:0-10890 GCA_011038615.1 Limnodynastes dumerilii | reverse complement strand
TGTATAATGTCCCATTCCCAGCAGTCACCTCTCCAGTAAGCAGATGAATGCTCTTATTGGTGAGTTCAAGGATCTTCAGGTCATTGCTTCTCTGATGTATCAGTGCGTTAGATGGAGGCGCCATGATGGGGCTTTTGGTCTTATTCAATCTTTCTAAAACACAGTTACTTCCACCAGATGTTACATTTCCACCAGATTTAGTCAGAACTGTGCAATCCTGCAAGACAAAATGATAAAATCCAGTGGCCACATCATCCTCTTTGCTTACTACATTACCCTCAGTTACCATTCCCTTTTATAATTCTATGCCTACTGGTCATTCCAATCCAATCCCTGCCTTATAGGATATTATATTTACTAACACAGGCCCGGATCCAGAATTTGCTGAAAGATAACTACTGCGCATGCGTAGTAGCTATTGTATGTAATCAACGTATCGATACGTAGNTTCCCGCCTGTTTAGTAACACCCCTGTTTTCTTTTTCTAGAGATAAGAGTGGTCATGTGATGCTCCCAGAATCCATCTCACCTCTCCAGTCACATCCCTGTATTTCTAGAGATAAGAGTGATGTCATGTGACACTCCCAGAATCCCCCTCACCTCTCCAGTCAACAGATAGAGGATCTCCAGAGTGTAATTTAATATCCTCTCAGTCATGTGACACCTCTTCTTGTCCATAATGAAACATGAATTGGAGCGGTTCTTGTTTTCTAAAGACGTAAACTATACAGACAGAACAAAAAATAAATGAGTAATATGAAAAGTATAATTATTTATGTTATATTTCATTACATTGTTATAGTCTCTGCTTAGCCATGATTAAGGATTATGTGTTGGATCCAGACTTAAGTAAGTGCTTGAAATTAGTTACTCCTGGGCTAAACCATGTTGCTTGCAGGGGAGTCATATTTCATCTGTTGCAGACAGTATTAAGAGGTGATGTTTCCTATCCCAAGTCTAAATAACAGTGTGATAGTAACGTTGGTCAGTATCTGTGTGCAGTAAGCAATTCAAAGATATATCCCTGCATGAAAAGAATTCAATTAACTTGACTCCCCCTGCAATCAACATGGTTTAGCCCAGGAGTAACTAATTTCAAGCACTTAAGTCTGGATCCAGCCCTATGGTATGATCACTAAGCATTCAATTGAAAGCTCTGACACTAAAGTCATAGGGCCGTATTCACAGATCCATTTTTTAAAAGCACGCAATTATACGCACGCACGTAGCATGGCAGCACCCACCAACACCCATGACATTCCCTTCTTGCGGCCGTGCTTTCGTAGACTTACGCCTCCATAGAGCACCATTAACTTTACGTGTGTACATACGTGTGCCATGCATATGATTCTATGTAACCGTGCCCTCAAAGACTCATTTTTATCCCCCTCACACCACCCTCTTTCACGTAACTTTTCTGGTATGTATTTCAATCACGCCCCCTCCGTACGTATGTCCCCAAGTGCGATTCCCATGTCCGTGCCTAAAGCACCTACATGCGTATATTTTACGTAACTTACATAAAGTTACTACACATGCGTGGTTAAACCGTACCTAAAAATACGCACGCAACTCCATGTGAAAACAGATCTGTGAACACGGCCCATAATGATCATGTCAAGTGAAAGCTCGAGCAATACCATTCGCCAGGTAGCTATGGTGATTAGGAATTGGAACCTGGTGACCGGAATGCCAAAAAGGAAAAACAGCCGGTTCACCCACAGAGTGAGCTCTCAGTCTCCTTCTCCCCTTCTCACCAACTGAAACAACTGGGACAAAAGTATAAAGCTGGCTGTCCCTGTAGTTTCAGCAGGTAAGGGAATAGGGGACGCAGAGGAACCTCCCCGATGCAGAAACTGGAGGTGTTTGTTCTCACCACGTCATCAAACAAACAGCACACAGAGGGAAACTTAATGTTTATGTATGTGTGTGTGTGTGTGTGTGTGTTTGTAGATCAGGCTTGCTGACTTTCTATTGATTCCCTCCATTGCTTCCTGGAGGGAAGAGATAGATGTCGGTAAGGGGGGGTGGATGAGGCTTTGATGCAATTTATGCAAAAAGTGTCCCAAAGCCCCACCCCCTTGCCCCCAATGACATTATTCATAGCATTAAAATAATATATATTTATATCACTCTAAGGGACAAATAATATATAGTTCAGGTGCACGGCCGATGAAGTATAAACTGTATTGTGTATCAGTCACCAAGCCAGCACTCCTATAGTGCCTCCAAACGGTAACAATGTTTTATTCTATGCACAGCACAACAGTAAGTAGATAGCACACCGCAAATAAAGAATCGATGAATAATAGCAGTAATAGCAAAATGGACAAATCCAAAGTATACTAATGGATAAATTTTGACTGACGTTTGAAATGTAGCATTGCTCAAAGGATTGATAAAGTCACTTCCATAAGTGTATTAAGGCAATTAAAGTCCTTTCACATTATTGAATGGTTTGATAATTACAGGATCATACCCATGTAATTGAAGCGAAACAACTCAAAGTCCAATATTGTTCTAGCAACACATATCAAAAGTGAAAAAAAAGTTCAAAATATAACCACAAGAAGTTAGTTTAATCTGATCCAAAGAACAGAATGCATACCCTCCAACATGAACCCCTCCATTCGGTACACAATACTCTGCTCTTGCTCTTCCTTCCCAATCTCTGATTGCAGTCACCTGTGTTACACAACTTTCTATTCAAATAACTAGTATAACACAGATGATGATCATGTTCAGTGATATAAACACATCAGAAACATCCAACTCTGAGACACATCACAGCCATGAAAACCTAAGCAGGAAACTAATCAGAGACTATAGAGAGCAGTATGGAAGCAAGAGCTGGAAAGTGCAGCAACATCTGGAAGATCCTGACAGACAAATGAGAATCCCTGTGACTGTGATGCACAATGACACTCCTAGAAACACTGACACTGATGCACTATGACTGGAGACTATTATCATTATCCCTCTATATACTTATATACAGAGACACTGACCACATATACATGATACCACCTGCACAACTCACATTAATGTTCCCATATGTGCTGCTCACCTCCAACCCGGAAGAAACTATACATCATTTCCTGTGTCTGTGTTTGGTTCCTCTGAGTGCGTTCCATCCGACTTCCTGTCTCTTCTTTACATTGTTCCTCATCTCTCTGTCCCTCAGAAAGGGGAGCGGCGGCCATTTTCTCGTTGCCCAAATACAAAACGTGTTTCCACACACATCTTTAAATAGAATTTCAATTTAATAAATGATGTCCCTTCAATTACGTGACTTTTGCTTTTGCCTAATATTTAAATATTAAGTTTATATAATTTTTAAGTCTTTATTTATTCTTAATAATATATGTCCTCAATGCAGGAGAGCGGTGGCCATTTTATGGTGGTCCAGAAGTTAGATATTTGTCCACCCGCATCTTCAAGTCGAAATTCATACAGAGAGAGAGAGAGCCCTGTAAATAACTGGAGTATCTGTATTCAACATTTATAATGTAAATAATTAAATGGTAAATATTGTTTAGATTATATTTATAGAAACCTGGATCAAAATTTTAGGTCTGTCTCTTAGCTTATTAGCACTTGTCATGGTTGTCCCTGTGATAAGGTGTTTGGATTATAGTTTGTTTGTCTTTTAAATCAGCTTTTTAAGTAGTGCTTTAGTTTTTACTTGTATGTTTATTAGTCTGTTGCAGAACTTCCAACATTACCCCTTCCATTAAGTCAGGGCCACCATGGGAGGGGGGGTGGACAGCCGGGACTATTGTCCCTGGCTGGCACTGAAGCTGATGGGGCCCGCAGATATTAACCATGGCTCTAAAGAAGCAGGTAACTGCGGTATCCTACCACCGATACTTGCTGCTTAGAGCTGTTACCGCAGGGGGCCAATGCGCAGGGAATTGCCTGCGCATCGTCCTGCTGGTATTACAGTTCCGCGGCACCCCGCTCCCATTTGATGTCACGGACGATGTCACGTGGGGAGGGGGAAACAAAGTCAAACTTTAACAAAGGGGGTTGTTACCGCAGTGTGCCAATGCGCAGGGAATTGCCTGCGCATCGTCCTGCTGGTATTACAGTTCCGTGGCACCCCACTACCATTTGATGTCACGGACGATGTCACGTGGGGAGGGGGAAACAAAGTCAAACTTTAACAAAGGTGGTTACCATAGTAACTGACAGTTGGAAGCTCAGAAGCAGAACATGTTGTACCTAATGATTGTGTTGGAGGGTCTGCTGTTGTATATGGTCATCCCAGAGATAGGCAGTTTTTGTGACCCTGCTATCAACACATCTGGAACCAGCATATTATTCTAAGCTCAATCATCACAGGTTTTTCTGTTGTATTTATTCTACCATATTTAAAGTGACCATACATCCCGTTTTGAACGGGACAGTCCCGTTTTCAGGTGTCCTGTCCCGTTGTGCCATTTTCAGAGAGCAACAGGTGACATACACTACTGAAAACAGGACATTTCGGTGTCAAATACATGCTCTTTACCTCCCCCCTGCAAGCCCTGGCCCCTAGTTACATTGATGGCAGTGGGGATGGTAACTATTAAGCCCCCACCCCCAGGCTCCGCGAGCAGAGTCGGATGTCCTATGAACAGAGCCTGTGGCGCCGACAGCCCGCCCACACTGCTACCGGCGACCATACACAGGATGCTGCAAAGGGGGCCGCTCACCCGCTGCGGATGAGGAGGCCCCGCTGGCTGCAGCGGAGGGAACCTGGGACAGCTCTCCCTCCTGGAGACAGCTGCCGGCAGAAGTGCTGGGAGGCACACCAGTGGAGAAAGCCTCAGCATAGTGGAGGGGGATGGATAAGGTACGGAGTGGCCTGGACATATTGGGAATGTAAAGAAGAGGGGGGGTGGAGAGTGAGAGAAAATGAAAATGGAGGAAAGGGACGCCTCAAAAGACGGGGGGAAATAAGGCTGGCTGGATGGAAAAATTAAGAGGGGACAATGAGGCTGATTGGTCAAAGAAGGAGTGGTTAATGAGGCTGAATGGACAAAAAAAGAGGGGAAAATAAGGCTGGCTGGACACAGAAGAAGGGGCAATAAGGCTGGCTGGATATAGGAGGGGGCAGTAAGGCTAAATGGACATGGCGGACTGGACAAAAATTAAGAGGGGGCAATAAGGCTGATTGGACAAAAAAGGAGGGGTCAATAAGGTTGAATGGACAAAGAAGGAGGGGGAAATAAGGCTGGCTGGACACAGAAGGAGGGGGCAGTAAGGCTGGCTGGACAAAGGAGGGAAAAGCAAGGCTGAATGGACACAGCAGGAGGGAGCAATAAGGCTGGCTGGACATAGGAGGGGACAGTAAGGCTGAATGGAGACAGAAGGAGGGGCAATAAGGCTGGCTGGACATAAGAGGGGGCAATAAGGCTGAATGGAGACAGAAGAAGGGGGAAATAAGGCTGGCTGGACATAGGAGGGGGCAGTAAGGCTGAATGGACAAAGAGTGGGAAATAAGGCTAGACCAGTAAGACTGGTTGGACACAGAAGGAATGGGCAATAAGGCTGGTTGGATACACAGAAGGGGGTATAAAGCTGACTGGACACATAGAAGAAAGGACATTAAGGTTTAATGGTCACACAGAAAGAAGGGGCAATAAGGCTAACTGGACACACACAAGGAAGAGGCAATAAGTTTGACTGGACACACAAGGAAGGGGCAATAAGGCTTGTTGAACACAAATACAAGGGGCAGAAAGGCTGGCTGGTCTGACACACACAAGGAAGAGGCAGAAAGGCTGACTGTGGAGGCACACACAAGGAGAGGAGAGATTGGATGGCATTAGAGTCACACAGGACAATAAATATTGGATGGAGGTAAATTTAATATGTGTAGATTTCTAAACTTTATTAGTTAATTCCTCATATAGTTTTACGTTCAGAAATTTTCTTTAATTGAAAGTAGTCCAGTAGAATGTTTTGTGTATTTGTATGTGTATTGTATAGCGATAACTAGGATGAAATGTGTATTATATGGTGATAACTAGGATGCAATGTGTTTTGTATAGTGATATAAGGATGCAGTGTGTATGGTATGGCAATAGCTATAGGGGTAGATCTAGAACTCCGCTTGCCACACGTTTACTCGCGTAGCGTATTTACGCATGCGTACCTTCTATACACTCCCCTTGGCACACCCCTTGACGTACGTATTTTGACCGAGGTCCACTTTCCAAACCCTACCTTAACTTTTGCCCACTTAACCGATGTCATACGCACATGTACGTATGAGCAACACGTATTTACGCAGCTAAGCACGCCCATACCGTACACTTTAAATACAAACCCCTGCCTTGCAATGTGTATTGTATGGCAATAGCTAGGATATAGTCTGTATTGTATGGCAGTAATGAGGATGAAGTTGCTATTATCTTAAGTGGTCCTTATTGTATGGTGATCAGTAGTATGTTCTCTGCCTTGTATATATGTCAGTAGGATACTCACTGTAATTATAAGGGTCACTGTAACTGAGAATTAATAATATAACATGCTTTTCACACTGAGCTGTTGAGTGTCTGTGGGTGTAACAGAGGATACACAGTTTATTTTATTTGTTTCATTGATACAAGCATCCGCCGGCCATGACTTTTTGACCACACCTATTGACTTAGTAGTGGGCCCCCATAAAAATTAGTAGATGTCCCGTTTTGAGAAAAAAAAAATGGTCACGTTAACCATACTACCATTTCTGTGAAGCAGGGTTGCCGACTTTTTAAAGCCAGGATCTCCCGGAGGGAAGCCATAGATGCCTGCAAGGATACATGGCTTGATGACACTTATACAAATCGCACCTTAAGCCTTGCCCCCTGACTAGAAATTACCCTTTTCTTACTATTACCAGGGATGAGGTGGAGCATATTGTGTCATAAAGTCCAGTCCTGCCCCTAGTAAGAGTAAGAATACTAGTGTTGCTAGGCAGGGGTTTGCATGAAACCACAGCCTCAAGTCCCCTGAAGGAGATTTGCCGACTCTCTCTTGGGATAACCGGAGAACTGCCCGAATTTCTAGAGTCTCCCAGATATTCTGGAGTTGGCAACCCTACTTTTATGCACATTTCCTCTAAACCTCTCCCAAAATATTTAGGAAACACCCGAAATTCTGACCTGGTATCACAGGAGAGCCGACAAATACTCTGCAATGGCCTTGAGGCTTTGATTTCATGCAAACTAGTTCCTCAAGTCCCATTCCCCTGCCTATCAATAATACTATTCCTACTGTTAAAAGAGACTGGGTGGGACTTGATGATGTAATTTAAGTCATCAAGTCTAATGTTGCTAGGAAAGGGGGTGGGACTTGAGACTTGAGGTGGGACTTGCGGGAGGTTTGCATGAAACCACAGCCTCAAGTCCCCTGTGGGAGCTTTGCCAGCTCTCTCGGGATAACCGGAGAACTGCCCGAATTACTGGAGTCTCCCAGCAACCCTACTGTGAACCCTGCTTTTACGCACATTTCCTCTAAACCTTTCCTAAAATATTTAGGAAACGCCCAAAATTCTGACCTGGTATCACAGGAGAGACGGCAAATACCCTGGAATCGCCTTGAGGCTGTGATTTCATGCAAAGCAGTGCCTCAAGTCCCATTCCCCAACCTATCAACAATACTATTCCTATTGTTAAAAGGGACTGGGCGGGACTTGATGATGTCATTTAAGTCATCAAGTCTCGCCCCCATCCCTAGTCATACCATGAAAAGTATCATGAAAAGGGACAGGCCTTCAGAAGTGAATTTGAATAAATCAAGTCATCAGCAAGTTCTGGACGCCCTGTGTAGTTGTCCAATTAACTATTCTGTAATGTTTAAAAACATTTGCCTTATGTGTTTTGGGGGGAAGGGTGGAGCATGAGGATCTGGTTGATAACATTGTATAGATAAAAGAAAGCAGAAGTTTACACTTCTTTATATATTACAAAGTATTTCAGCTGGGCCAGTTCATTAACTGGGTAAAGGCCAAAATCACTGATAACAACAGACAGCGTCTCCACTGCAAGTGTTCACCTACCCAGTCCTGTCTACAATCTATTATTGCTTTTGCCATAGCAGGCAAAATGGCACATATCCTGTATCCAGCCCGTAAGATGGTAAAATATTCTCATTGGCTGATGAATGAGGATGATCTGGATCTGGACACATATCTTTGGCATAAAAATGATTTGGGGGAACAGACTGGACTAAAGGACACAAGTATATGGATTCATTATGGTGTGGGGTCACTAGCTCTGGTACTTGATTGGTCCGCCCTTAAGGCTTTCAACAGAATTTGGCATACTTAAATTGATATTCTATTCGGCAACTACTTTGGGAGTGCCTGGTGGAGGGAAGCCTCTGGACACTTCCTAATTAGTTGCCAAAGAGAACATTGTTCTATTTGGAGGAATGTACCGTTCTGGAGGAATTTATGGGACTGTATCATTAACACCCTGGTAATTTCCCTTCCACTTTCCCTTGAGAAAACACTTACCGGACTTGCTAACAAATATCTATTTGCTCACACAAATCTGGCTCTCCATTGGTGGGAAAGAGGGATACCTTTAGTCAGTGACACATATATGCAGGATATGTTTATCTATGCTGCTCGATGAGCTGCTACCAAATTTCATAAAATCTGGTCCTAATATGCGGCTTCTTCTTACCGGTGCTGCTCGTGTGACCCCACCATAGGTCTCGGACACAATGACAGTATATATAAATCTGTATGTAGACACTTGCCTGCCTTTCTGGTTTGAATGAATAACAGTGTATCCCAATACCATCTCTGATGTGTATTTAACCACAGATTCTGTGCAGCACCCCAGTAGGGCTAGCAGGCACAGAGGAGGGACTTCACTTCCACCTTCAGGCACCAAGTTACCAGGGTGGTTCCAACAGTCATCCATTTGACTACAATCTCATTAGTTACCCTTGCATTAATACAGGTCCGGTTTTACGCTTTATGTCACAACATTCATCTGTTTTTGTTGTTTTTAGTTTGTTTGAAATTTTATTTCAAGTATATGTAAGATGTAACTTTTCTTTTTTTTGTGCTTCTCTTTAAAGCCTAGTAAAAAATATTTTATTTAAACAAATATCAGTTAATGATAACTAGTAGTAGTATTAGTAACTGTATGATGGATTTGATCAAATAAATAAATCATAATAAATAGTGTTTGAAATTAGATTTTATTCTTCAATATCACTAAGTATTATTCTGTTACAGAGATAGCAATTACTGTGTATGTCTAAGACATTTTTATTGTCTTTTTTTAATAGTAAAGAAAGTAATGGCAATACATATTCATAATAACACATTGGAATGGGGAACATCTTGTGTATATAAAGAGCTTTTCATCTCTGTTAATTTTGATTTCTGTGTAAACCATTCCACACACAACATGAAAGGTTACTCGTCTTTGTGATGTTTAAGAAGTCCTAATGCCTTTATAAACCATTACCCACACTCAGAGCATGGAAAAGGTTACTCACCTTTATGAATTTTCTGATGTCCATTAAGATTTGCTTTTTTTGTAAAACATTTCCCACATTCAGAGCATTGAAAAGGTTTCTCACCTGTATGAATTCTAAGATGTGTACGAAGATCTGATTTCTGTTTATAACATTTCCCACACTCAGAACATGGAAAAGGCTTCTCACCCATATGAATTCTATGATGTCTACAAAGATCTGATTTCAGTGTAAAGCATTTCCCACACTCAGTACATGGAAATGGTTTGCTCTCTGTGTGAAACAATGACCACGAAGACTTGATTTGCTTGTAAAACATTTCCCGCACTCAGGACATAAAAAAGGTTTATCACCCGTATGATTTCTTTGATGTGTACGAAGATATGATTTCTGAGTATAACATTTTCCACACTCAGAACATGGAAAAGGTTTCTCACCTTTATGAATTCTCTGATGTGCAATAAAATTTGGTTTGCTTGTAAAACATTTCCCACATTCAGAGCATAAAAAAGGTTACTCACCTGTATGAATTCTATGATGTGCACGAAAATATGATTTCGATGTAAAGCATTTCCCACACTCAGAACATGAAAAAGGTTTTTCACCTGTATGATTTCTATAATGTCTACAAAGCTCTGATTTCGTTACAAAACATTTCCCACACTCAGTACATGGAAAAGGCTTCTCACCTGTATGAAATTTATGATGTTTATAAAGAGCTTTTTCCTGTGTAAAACATTTCCCACACTCAGAACATGGAAATACTTTATCAATCCCATCCACTCTTCTATGTGTCAGAAAATTTGTTTTGTCAGCAAAATAACCATCATTATTACAAACAGCAGGTGATATATCTGCCCTGGGACCTACTAGAGGTACATTTACAGTAATTGTGTGTTCTCCAGAAGAATCATGTTGTAAGATGTCGTTTTCTATATCACAATCTGAAGATGAATATTTTTTCTCCTCAAAGGTGTTTCTGATTTCCACTGCAAATTCAAAGGGAAAAATGTAATAATGTACACAAATGTTTGTTTACAGTAAAGCGTAATTACCAGCTAGAGATGAGAAACTACATGTTACAAATAAATCACTTTATTGCAGTAACTGAGAACAACTATGATCACCAGTGTTGTTTTCAAAGGACAGACAGATACCAAATGGTATATCTTAGTAAGTAACCTTCAGCCAAATAATTTACATCATTACAAAAGGCTCAGGTCCCAAGTTCCCATAGTGAGACGTGTGAGCAACACAAGACAGTATAGTGACAGGATACAGGTGAAAACGGGATCAAGAACTCTTTGTAAAGCTTAAATGTGCAAAGAAAACCATCTTATACACATCGCCACACTACTGTACACATAACATAGAAATTGACGGCAAATTAAAGCCACATGGCCCATCTAGTCTGCCCATTTG
>WWET01007010.1:18784-30694 GCA_011038615.1 Limnodynastes dumerilii | reverse complement strand
ACGCCGCTACTATGGAGTAACGCCGCCCAACATCTGGCCGGCGCATGCGCATTAGAGCTACGGCCGCCGTACTTAGGGTCCAAAAAATTCATCAATCGCGGGTTATTCGCGGCGATGGGCCGCGATGACCCGCGAATTGATTTTTGGGAAAAAATTTGTGCTTAGTGAATGAGGCCCTAAGACCCCAAGCCAGTTATCTCAATTTGAGGAGTAACAAATTGTGTTTTTTTTTTAAACTATAGTTAGTTTGTGTATGTGTGGGCTGACATACTTAGTTTCCAGCCCGTTATGGCACAATGACCAAATACATACGTATACAAGAAGAGTGGCACTCAGAGATTACTAGAGTAAAGCACTAGGAGTCCAGGGCTTCCATGTTTTCAGTTTTAATGATAAAAGTTTTGCCATTAAAATTGAAACGCCGAAAGCCCTGAATTCCTAGCACTTTAATAACTTCAAGTACCGCTCTTTTTGTTTGTGTGGGTATGTATTTATATATAACATTTGTGTGTGTCCCTCAGACCTCTAATGTACCCCACCATACAATTTTCAGTTAGATGTGATATGGTGAGTTCAGAACAGCATAGAACACTTTACCATTTAATTTAGTTACCAATAATAAAATACTCCTCTTTGGCTAAAAATACTCCTTAAAAATGCAATGAAGAGTATTTTTACTCTGGCAAAAAAAATCTAGCGCGATCACTGGTTCTGGGTGAGTTAGCTGCAGACAGATCCGATTCTAACTCACCCTTCCTGCCTCTATCCCGCCCTCGTTTTTAGGTAGCTTATGGCACTTACGAATGCCATATGGCTACCTTATTTCTCTGTGCAATGTCCGCACGGATATTGCCTCTCCCCACCTCCCCTTCGCCCTCCCCAGCTAATCTAAATCCCACCCCCATCCCACTTCTATCTAAACACTTTGGGCCTGATCCACACCTACACTCATGAAACGCCCTTGTGCATAGTGTATTTATGCCAGCGTACCCACAAATCACTCCCCTAGGCACTCCCCTCAATCGTCCGTATTTCAGCCATCTTACGCTGACCAAACCCTACCCTAATTTTTCTGAGCGTAACCACTGGCGTCCATAGGCTCCTTGCATAGTTATGACTCTTAGCACGCCCATACTGTACAATTTAAATGCCTCACCCCGCACTTGAAGCGTAATTACGGGTCTCGTATGGCTGGCATGCCCCTTTGTGCGTTGTTGCGAAGCAGGTGTGCTCAAGGCCCATACGCTCAGTGTTTCTTTGCATTTCTTTTTGCTACATCGCCCGTACAAAAAGCGTAAAAACACGGACGAGCGTAGGTCTGGATCAGGCTCTTTCTACTTAATATATTTTAAATCTTTAAAGACCGCATGGAGGCAATCTGTGTATCTAACTGGTACATAGATTGCGTAAATGACCTACCACACATGCGTAGTAAGTCATTTACTAAGGATCCGCACCTAAGAAGCATCTGCTTCTTAGATGTGAATACTGTCCACGGTTCTCTAGATGCGTGGTTTTAAGTGTGGATGTGTTTACCTATTGTGAATCAAACGGAGGCCATCTAGCTACTTAAAGTTCAGTATTCACTCAACCATAACTAAACACAAATGTTAATAAACAACTCAAAACTTCTTAATTTTTATCTCTACACTATTATTTGTCTGTTAAATTAATTTTATGATTGTTTTTTTTTTTACTTATAGTATAATGCCACATTGTTATTTCATCTATTAAGGTTCAATAGAGCAATGAGCTATCTGTGTAATGTATGCTAATTGTTAATTATATTTATTTAAACAATTATGTTTTTTTTTTACTATTATATTGTTATTGTTTACTCCAATATTTTGTTAATGTATTTCAATCAATTAAAAAAACAACAACAACATTATTTTAATGTTTTATTTTATACAAATTAAAAATATAAAAAAAAAAAAATATTCAAATTAATGTAATTAGAAATATTTTCTAGAGTGTTAAATGTCTAATGCCTTCAAAAACATAATAATCTAGATGCATTGGCAAGCACCAAACCATACGTAAATCAAGTGGTAGAGGGCTAACTTGTCTTTTTCCATGCATATATATATACTTCTGCAAGCAATCGCATCAGTCCTAACGTATGAGGAACATCCATACTGTACATTAGTAGCCCATGTGCTGCTCATTTGCATTAACAGTCTTGCCCCTCTATCCACGCATGCGGGACTCAGTCCTAAGTCAGCCGTCCATGTCTGTGAATCAGTTGGCCACGGTTTCCATGCATATTTTTGAGTTCTGGGCATGCACAGTTTGTCCGCTCATAAAAATACACACAGAGATTTTGCGCTTACTTAAGTGTTAACACGGTCCACAGTCTCCAAGTAACCAATTCCACTAATATTATCACTACATTTTTGTTTGTTAATTGCCCCTCTCATCCACTCCTCGATTTCTAGATTATGTGTCACAATTAATTTAACACTGTTAAAGGAACAAATTGTACAGTATCTGAAATCCAGTAATTTACAGGATCCCAAGCAGCATGGATTCACTGGGGAAGGATCATGTCAAATAAATCATATTGAATTTTTTAACTGGGGATAAAGGGCAGCTGTAGACATAGCTTGTCTAGATTTTAGTAAGGCTTTTGACACTGTGCCACATCGCAGGCTGTTGAATAAGCTGGAAACTTTGGGATTGGACTTAAAGATGGTTGCATGGATACAATCTTGGTTACAGGATAGACAACAGAGGTCCTGTGCTTTGACCAGTGCTGTTTAATATCTTAATAGGTGATACTGCCTGTTGTATTGATGGGAAAATATGTCTTTTTGCAGATGATACAAAGATATGTAACAGGGTAGACATTCCAGGAGTGGTACACAAAATGAGGGATGATCTTGGTAGACTAGAGGAATGGTCAAGAGTGTGGCAACTGCAGTTTAATGCCAAAAAATACAAAGTCATGCACTTGGGGCACAGAAACCCAAAAGCTAAATATATAAATAATGGCACTATATTAGAAACTACTTAGGAGGAAAGGGATCTAGGAGTCATTATTTCATGTGACTTAAAAGTAGCCAAGCAATGTAACAAAGCAATGAGAAAGACAAGTCAAATGCTTGGTTGCATAGGGAGAGGAATTAGTAGCAGAAAGAGAGAAGTAGTGATGCCCAGGGGCGTTTTTAGAAATGAAGGGGCCCGTGTGCAGACCCCCCAGACAGCCCTCCCCAGATGGGCCCCCCTCCCCAGACGGGCCCCCCTCCCCTTCTTCCCAACCCCATCTATATCTATACAAACGGTGACAGTCTCCACCAGCCTACCATTCCCAACAGTGCACTGCGCGCGGGCATCACGCGGGGATGTCAGGCTTGCGTGCACTGCGCAGCCTCACGCTCTGCAAACAGAAGAGGAGCGTGAGGCTGCGAGTGCACTGTTGGGAACGGAAGGCTGGTGGGGACCATCACCGTGTGTACAGATATAGGTGGTACTAGGATCCTCCATTGGGTGCAGGGTGAGTGTCATGGGCGGCCCCCTTGTCTGCGGGGGCCCGTGTGCACTGCACACTCTGCACCCATGGTAGTTCAATAAACAGTAGCTACTGTGCAATCTACTTTTAAACCGCATATACGCAATCTACGTATCGAAATGATACGCAGATTACGTACAATAGCTACTACGCATGCGCAGTAGCTACTGTTTATTGAACTACGTCCGTCTATGGAAGACGGACGTAGTTCTGGATCCGGCCCAATATCTTAAATCCAGCAATTTACAGGATCCCAAACAGGATGGACTCACTTCGGGAAAATCATATCAGACAAAGCTTTTTACTTTTTGACCTGCTAACTAAAGTAGTAGACATAGGTTTTGTAGACTCTAAAAAGACTTTTGTCAAATCGCAGACTGTTCAATAAGTTGGAAAATGTGGAATTAAATTTAAAGATGGTTGTGTGGATACAATCTTGTTTGCAAGATAGACAACAAGGGGTTGTAGCAAATTAAATTCCTTTTGGAAATGGAAATATTAACAATGGAGTTCCTCACATTTCTGTACTTGAACCAGTGTTATTTAATATCTATGGACCAAATCCTGACCACCATGCTTTTATCACACCCGCGGTGGTCTTGCAGTCTGTACAGAAGGGAGTAAAATCTTCTGTCACTCCCCTCTTTTGTGCAAACTTTTTGGTGTCTTACCTTGCCATAAGACAGTATTAAGTCACACGTGCGGATCTCAGTTCAATACACCTAGAGATCTAATACGGATCTTCTGGAAAGCACATTTGCATTGTGAGTAAAACGGTTGATTCTGCAATTAGAGTGTGGAGTTGGCTGTCGTGCAGGGGTTGAATCCATTTTTATATTTATAACATTCCACACAGTATCAAAGGGAAATATGTTTTTTGCAGGTGACACAAACAAATGTAGCAGGGTAGACACACCAGGAGGGGTAAAAGGGGTTTGTCTTATTTATCCTATTTCCCCTACTAAAATAAAGTTGCCCCAACTTTGTCAATTATGTTTTTTAAATGCCACATTAATAAATACATAGAGATTTGTCCATTTGTAGACATGTTGTGTTGTTTATGTTGGCAGCTATTCGCCAGTCTATTTAAAGAGAGTGCTTTTATATCTGCAGTATGTGTGCCTACCTCTACTAATTAGGTGTTAGGTAACATTGTGTACCAGGGATGGAATAGCACATATCACAGGAGGACTCCCTCCATCAACTAGTTAAGATGAATATATTTTTCCTCCTGCCTTAGGAGGGGAGAAGATGTTCAATGCATTTCATAAATAATTAGAAAGAACAACAAATATCAAAATATGTCATGTTTTAAACTTCCAAACATTCCATCATAATAGGTGATACCAAGATGTTGATAAAATGTAAGCATAAAATGTATTTCATTACATTGCTTAAATAACACAAACATGTTTAGTGCTATAATAACACCGGTTACTTCTATTAAACCATGTGGTAATCGATGAAGTCCCACTGACTGAAGTCCCATAATTTTAACTTACCTACACCACTTAATTTTTAACTTGCATGCCAAAACTTTAAAGGGGATGACTATGAAGCTTGAAAATACAAATCATAGCCACGTATATAAACCTATCTTTAAAAATATGTTGGTAGTTTGTACAGGGATGCAGAGAGTAGGGATTCAGAGAACGGTTTCCTTGAAGGTACGCAATAATATACACGGCCGGTGCAGGCCAAACCTCCATACACTCATGGCACTCCCCTCTCTCGGCCGTGAGCAGTTGCGTGCATATGTGTCCTCCGTACTTGCGATTCATGTTAGTCGCGCCCGCATACCTTCATTTAAATGCCTTCCTCCGCCCATTTTTATAAAAATTTTCACGTGCGTATTTTTGCATCACATATCCGGACGTATGTATCCAAGTGCAATTCACAAGTCCGTCCGTGAGGCACTTACACACGTATAGTCTACGTTAACTACGTAAAATAAGTTACTACGCATGCGCAGTTGAAACGTACCTAAAAATACGTTCGGAACTGGCTGTGAAAACAATTCTCTGAATACGGCCCGCAGTCTCTGCAAAAGGCTGTTTCCGAAATAGAGACATCCAAAAACTCATTTTCGGCTGTCTCTCTTTTAAATAGCTCTAATTTGAAGAATTTATTAATGAATGTGTAAGTATGCCAAATAAAATAATAAATAATAAAATTTTCGCCATATTGACTCACATATTAATTCAGAAACCATCACTGCCACAGACCCATTGCACCGCTGCAATCCTGCCGCACCGGAGCTGCAATCCCATAGCGAACGGCTCTATTTTGAAAGGGCTATTCGCTCCCAGCTAGTTCCCAACTGGCTGGGAAATCGATTGCTCATGCCTCGAAGAGGCATAGCAATCGATCCCCGGAGCACCGAACACGGTGCTCCGAAAGGTAAGGATTCCCCCTCTCGCAGCCTAAAACTAAGTCCCCCCTCCAACAGCCTAGACCTAAATCCCCGGAGAGGATTACTCACCTCTCCGGTGGTCTGGTCCAGCAGCGGCGGCGCTGTTTTCCGAAAATTAATGGAATCGCATACTCACCCATTTATTTAAAAAAAAATTCTGCGGTGTTACAAATTCAAAATGGGGACAGCCGAAAAAACACTTTCGGCTGTCCCTTTTTCGCAATGGGCTGCGGGCAATGGTACAATTAAATTTTTCCACAAGTTTATTTGCATGTTATAGCTGGGATCCACTCCCTTTCTTCTGGGCCATTCCCTTTTCAACGTATAAGGTATTGTAGCTGGCCCCAAAAGATCTTTGAATCCAAGATAGCTTCAACTTCAAACTCTTTCTTCCCATCTACAAAAACTGGAAACTTTCCTGGTTACTGAAAGGACAGGTTTAAGTAGAGATACATGAAACGTATTGGGATTTTTAGAGGAGCAGTCGAAAAGCCACGGGGTTAATCTCTGTGATAGTGAATGACCCAATGAAGAGGGGTCCCAGCTTCCTGGATGGTTGTCTGATGCAGATATTCTGTGTGGAAAGCCAGACTTTGTTTCCTACTGTGAAATTACAGGTCCTTTGGTACTGGTGCACTTTTTTCTTAGCAACCAAGGCTGCTCGTAACCAGGGCCGGATTAATAATAGGGCTGATGGGACTACAGCCCCAGGCCTCCATTGTTAATCCGCCCAAATAATAAATGGCTAAAACGTCAGTTTATTAGATGTGCATCTGCATCTTTTGATCTTTTGTCCAATTCTTTTGTCCAATTTGTTGCGATTCCCTCTGTCTGTAGGTCTGGACCTTTTCTTACCAGAAGGGCTGAGATTATCTCTCCCCTGCGGTGTCAGATTACATGAGTGACTCAGAATGATCCAATAAAACACTGCAGGGGGAGAGACTAAGGCACTGCACTTCCTGCTTGCAAGCTGATTGGTCTGACTCACTGTCTGTCAAAGCAGTGAGTCAGAGTAGATTACCTCAGACACCCAGCGATCATGAGAGCAGCAACCTCAGAAGTGCAGGAAGACATGTGGGGCCTGATCCTGAATAACGCCCGCCGTCGCTTTTGAGCCGATCTACGCATGCGCCGGGCAGATGTTGCCCGGCGTTGCTACGGCAACGCCCGATCGTGGATTGGGCGTCCGTAGCAGCGCCGTAGGGACGCTGGAGGGGACGTCCTCCAGCGTCCCTACGTTAAGGTTAGTGCAGGTGGGCGGGGGGAGGTAGGTAAATGAGGGTAGGAGGGTGGGCTAAGCGGCCATACGCTCCTGTGCGAGCGTATGGCCCCTTCATTACGCTGGCTGAAGTTAGGGTAGCCTTCAGCCAGCGTAAGGAAGGGCCATACGCCCGCACAGGGGGAGTGTCATGGTAAGTAAACGCCGATACGCTGTGCTTTAGTAAGCACAGCGCATCGGCGTAGGTTTGGATCAGACCCGTGGTGGCAGTGATCCAGGACACTCAAGGTTTGTCGACAGGCTGTGGACACTGGACAGAACTTACAGCGGTGAAAAAAAATCATCAGTAGGGTTCACATTGTTATAATATGCAATTGTAATGTACTGTGTTTTTTTTTCTTTGATTCTGACTGGTGACTCTAATCACAATATAATGAATGGTTTATATTTTTAATTAATTCAAGTGGGATGGTATCAAGCCGCAGAACCCCTGCCTTGCAAGGAACAAAGAAGTTTATTTGCAGGTGCATACCTCTCGAAAATAATGCTTTATTGCTGTATTGGTAATCAATTTAAATGCATTTAATATTTACAATTATTAAATATATTAACTCTCAGTTATTCCTACTATATTCTAATAAGTGCCCTTTAATACACAAAATTTATATTCTATATATTTATATAGAATTTTTTTTACTATAAATTCTTTTAATTACGTAAAACTATAGTTATAGTGGTGTGGCAAATTTTCTTATTTTAACTCCCTGTTCATGTGTTTCATAATGTTGTCAAGTGTTTTTAATATTTCTGAGTTTTTAAATTCATTATCAATACAGCAGTAATGCATTATTTTAAAATTAGTGTCAAGGTTTAGAGATGCGCACCTGTAAATAAAATCCTTCTTTGTTTCTTTTTTCTTTTTCTAATGTTTCTATGAACAAACAGAGAGAACAAAGGGCAAACTTGCAGTATCGGGGACCCAAGTCTGGTGGAGGGATCTCCGGCTTCGGGTGCACTTCTTTTGCCATCACTGCCCAAGTTTGTCGATGAGGTTTAAATTGTGGTTTGTGCAGGTGTTTATTTGTACTGTTCCCAGGAGTGATGAGAGCACCTTACATTGCTTTCACAGCAGCGTTCATTACGCTGCTGACAGCCAGGGAGCGGGGGGATGAGTGCCTGGATGCACCGCATATCCCCGCGGAGCGGGGCTATGCGGACCTGCTCATACACCAAGGTGAGTATTCGGACCATAAGACGCACACACTTTCCCCCCCACTTTTTTTGGGGGGGAAAGTGCGTCTTATGGTCCGAAAAATACGGTAAATAGTAAAGAGCATGTGTTCATGGATGTGATTTTTGTGTGGGCATTTCTAAATGTTTTCTCTGAGTTTCATCTGTTTTAGTGCATGTTATAAGATTTTTGACTTTTTCAGTACATTTAATATGGTTTCTAGCTTTCTGTGTAAACCCAGTGTATATTCATATGGTTTTGTGGTAATTCAGTGTGCATATTGCAAAGTGTGTGCAAGACTTTTTCACTACATTTTAATATGGTTTCTGACATTTTTAATACATTTACTATGTTTAAAAGAATTTCTCCCATACCCATGTAGTAATAAGTACTGTCATCCTGTTATTTTATTACTTTGAGTATGTGTGTGCGCGTGCATGTGTGTGTGTGTGTATGTTTACATATCTGTGCCTTACCCTGGGAATTTCTAAGCTGGAGTTTGTTGGGGTACTTTGCAGAGATGTCTCGGTATGGCTGCTCCTTACTTCCTTAAATTTGTTGGGTCATGATCATTCAGATTCTTGTTGCAATACGAGGAACAGTTGGGAGGTAATTTTGGCTCTTTATTTTACAATGGACAATTGTGACTATAAAGAGAGATGTAGGTGGCTAGAGGGAGGTGCTATCTATTCCCTCTGGTACTGACCATGCCCACATGTAATTGACCACCCCCAAAACACTGGCGACACCCATGTATCACTGGTCACTGCCACTTCAATGGGCCCTTGATCATTTTTATCCCCAGGCCCACGTGGTCCTTAATCTAGCCCTGCTTGTAACAAGAAAAATCTTACTTTCCTCCACAATCCCCAGACTTGCTGTGCAGTGACTTGAACTTCATTGTTCTGGGATAGTGGCAGATCCTGCAGTGACCCTTGAGTGTGTTACTCAAGCACTGTGAATAATGGTGACTTCTGAGTGGCACTAGGGCAGGAATTAATATAGGTAAACTCTGCCCAGTGCAGATTTTCCGCTCATTCTGCAACTGAAGTGTAGCACCTCAGAAATTGCTACAGTGCTTGGTTTATCCTTTCAATCTGTCCATTAAACTGCGGCTGACAGCCAGAGGAAAGGTTGACCTTGATCTTCAGCATCTGAGGAAAATGATCTCCAGAATCTTGCCGTGAATTGGGGACCTCTGTCAAATACTATGTCCACTGGCAACCAGTGTAATCTGATGATCTGGGACACAATCAGTGTTGCTAGATACTTGGCTGCCGGAAGGTCTTTTTGAGCCATTTTGCTATAATGATCCATGACCACACAGATAGTTGAGAATTTTTGAAGAGACTGGAAGATCTGTTATAAACTCCATGGACATATGTGTGGGTATAGATAGAGGCATGAGATGTCCCATAGGTACCAATCACAAAGATTTGTTACAGGCGCATACCGTGTAAGATCCTATGAACTCTTCAATGTCTTGCACCATGGAAGGCCACCAGACCATACACCTAAATATCTCCAAGGTCCTCTGAATTCCTGGATGTCCTGCTGTCTTTGATGCATATGAATTTGACTTATGGATTCTCCATAAGAACAGCTTCCCTGAGATCCTGTGGTACAAAAAGTTTATTAGGAGGAGATTGCCATGAGGCTTGAAGTTAGACTTGGACTAGAGTTAGACCAGCTAAGATGATCGAAGGTGGAGTGATGAGTATTGACCTGGTGGAGGGAGCTTGCTCTGGAAGAAGAGAGATAATGAGTCCCACTGCTGCTTGGTAGCAGATGCGTTTGGACGAAACTGGAAGTACAGTAAACAGCTGTTCATAAACTGTAAGAATTGTCTCAGATTTCCAGATGGTCAGGCAGGTTAACTTTGATGTTGGCAGAAGCCCCTGCAGAATCATTAGTAGCAGGTCTTGTAGTTCACAGGCTAGCTCCTTTTCTTGTGACTGGACCTTAGACATCAGAGTCTGTATCATCTGGCCCAAGTTGGAGACCAGGGCAATCAGTGCGTTGATGAATTCAGAGGTGGACGCTTCCATCACTGAAACACAGTTTTGAGCCTGTTATAATGTTATTGGTGATACAACCAGGGCATGGAGTCAAACTAGGGCCAGGTCTGCACTAGATCCCATGTTGGTGGGGATAGGCTGGGCTGCAGGACACCTTGCAGACCGTGAAAGCGACACCTAGGAGGAAATGAATGAAAACAAATAAGTAACAAGCAAGGGAGATGAGAGAAGCAGGAACTAAAAAAAGAGCTAGAAGAAACTAGCTCTGACGAACAACACAAGAAACCGCCAAGGTCAAGGGACTGACTGGACACACTGGGGCACTCTCTCATGCACTCACGCAGATGGCACACCACAGGTGTCTCCATGCAAGCTCATGGAACAGGCAAAGGCAACTAGGAACGAGTTTAAGAAGAGAATGCTGCAGCCTGATTGGCCTGCAGCCTCTGTAGGAGGAGAATGGGGCTGGTGTTCTGACTTTTACTTAGCAGCTAAGACACCTGTCTACACAGTCTGCTGCATGTGCACCTGCAGTAGGAGGCTGCGGTGGTGAGAGGAACTCAATGTCATCACACTGCACATGACAGCATGGCAAGAAGCAGCACCAGTGGAACCAACTGGCATAAAAGAGGACTAGTGGTGGGTCAGGTGCTATATGCAGCCATGACTATCATAATGGCATGTAACAATGGTGCACCGATTATATATTGTAAAAATATTAAATTATTTAAAAGAACAATACTTTATTAACAATTTTATTTAAAGATCATTAAAGGGACCTTTACAGACAGTGAAATATTAAAATAAATAGGGGGAAAGTCCACATAAATGTTCTAAGTATAACACACTTTTCTTTCAGTCTGTATTCTCGATAATTTTCTTCAAGGAGATAAAGGTCTTTTCTTTTTTCAGCAGACTTGCAGTCCTCAAAAAAACAGAAGATCCTCATACAATACTGTCTGTAATGGAGTAAGTAAAGAAGAAAAAATCTTCTACTCACATTAGACTCTCCTGTCGTGAGGATGTTTAAATGTTCATTTCTCTTTCCGTGCAGGTTTTTCCAGGGGTCCTCTCCTCCTCGAAAACGCTGGTTCCTGGGAAGAGAAAGAAAAAAAAAATTCTCGTGTAACAACGTCTGAACCGGTAAGTCCTAACTAACAGTTAGTATCCTACTTACACTTTCAGTGTCTTGAATGTTAGGCTTGTAATGTTGTCTTTGATTTCTTTGTAGGCCTAGGTTTCCCGTTCTCCTGATGTATCGTCCGTCCCACACGTCAGGGTCCGTCTTCCTCTAACGAATGGAGAGGGATCCTCAAATAATAACGTCACGGTTGGTAAGTATTACACGTAGTGTTAGTATCCTACTTACACTCTTGGGGCCTGATCCTGAACTACGCCGATGCGCTGTGCTTACTAAAGCACAGCGTATCGGCGTTCACTTACCTCGAGACTCCCCCTGTGCGGGCGTATGGCTACCCTAACTTCAGCCGGCATAAGGAAGGGGCCATACGCTCGCAC
>WWET01007009.1:35388-46288 GCA_011038615.1 Limnodynastes dumerilii | reverse complement strand
TTTCCCGCTGGTGTTGTTTAAATTGCCTCTGCAAGTTCAGCCGAAGTAATTGGGCTATCTAAGAACAAAAACTCCTCAGGTGAAAGCATAGGGTATTCTATCCGGGCAAGATAATCCTGTATTTTCATTTTTCGAATCCCTACCTGTTGTGGAGATTCGTTTGGGCGAAGATCATATAGGGAAGCGTAATAATCCCTAAGAGCTTTGGCTATCTTTTCAATTTGATGCACCGATCTCCCATCTTTGAGTTTGATGGACTAAACATAAGACACTGCCTGTTGTTGCCGTACGGCCCTGGCTAGCAATTTCACTGGCTTGTTTCCCTATTTAAAATATTTGCTGCGACACTTACGAGCGAGAAATTTAGCTTTTTCATTAAGTAAAAGGTTCAAGTTCTGCCAGGCTTTAATCAATTCTGTTAAAGTCTCCACATCTAATGAGGACTTATGAGAGGATTCAAGCTTAGCTATTTTTTTTTCTTCTTTTTCAAGAAGCTGTAGCTTTTGACCTTCCCTATTTTGTTTGTAGAAGGACCCTATTCAATAAATTTCCCCCGAATCACACACTTGTGTGCTTCCCATATTGAAATTGCGGACCTGTCAGGGGTGCAGTTGAACGTTGTATAACTCTCAATTACTTGTTCTATTTGGGACCTACAATATTCCTAATCTAAAAGGCTCTCATTAAGACACCGAGACCAGGGTTTAAAGGCTGGCAAGGGGGAGGTGAGTGTAATGTGTACCAGAGAGTGATCCGAGAATGTTATTTGTCCTATGCGAGCTTCTCCAAGGCAGTGCAAGTGTCTCTGCTCTAGGAAAATTTAATCTATACGTGAGTACATATTATGAGGATGGGAAAAAAGGTATAATCCCTGTCAGTTGGATGTAGAAGTCTCCAAGTGTCAACCAGCTGGGAGGTAAACAGTGATTTACGTACTCGCCTGAGTAGTCTGTCCGGGTAGAAAGAGCATCCGCCAGAAGTGTCCTCCCGTGGAATCATGGACCAGTTTAAATCGCCTCCCAGCACCGTGATGCCTTCCTGTAGTTCTGCCAATTGGTCCAGCACTCCCTCAAGAAAGCACGGTTGGTCCTGATTGTCACGTTCAAGGGAGTAATGGAATCGGTACCGGGTTTCAGGGAGTGAGACAGTGGAGCAGGTATAAAATGGAAGTTGGCTGGTTTAATATACGATTGGTTCATACAGTAAATATGACAAGGTGAGGAGTAGGCAGTCTCTGGTAACTAGACAGAAAGTCTGGCACTGATTAGCGCAGGAGTATGAAAGTCTGTGGACCAAGAGACACAAGGCCGGACTGGAGTCAGCGATGCAGGACTGGAGTCAGCGATGCAGGACTGGAGTCAGGGATGCAGGACTGGAGTCAGCGATGCAGGACTGGAGTCAGCAAGGCAGAGCAGGAATCAGCAAGGCCAGGAGTCAGTAGAGCAGGAGGACCATGCATCCAAAAGACGAGTTGTTCTGGCAATGAATGTCAGAACTGACAGCATTTAAATAGGGCGCCTTAAGTGCCTGTTGGCTGGAGGGCTGCGGCAAGCAGAAGTCATTGGTGGAACGCGGCACATGATCCAGGTAAGATGGCGGTGCCCATGGACCGATGCGCCGTGGTGTTTGGCGCCAGGATCCACGTGGAGGACGCCGCAGCAGGATTGGTAAGTAGGAATGAGGCTGTTACTGTTTCAGTGACAGCCTCCAACGGCCGCGAGGTCTCGTGCGCCGGGAGAGAGGTACTGACCAGGAACCAGGACATAGGTAAGTGCGGCGTCTGCCGCAATTTGTGATAGTACCCCCCCTTTATGGGTGGCCTCCGGACGCCCAATTAAGTTCTTGGTAGGGTGTTTAGCAAGGAATTTCTTGACCAATCCTGGTGCATTGACATCAGAAGCGCGGATCCAGGCCCTTTCCTCAGGACCAAACCCTTTCCAGTCTACCAGATATTCCTTATGACCATGACGTATTCTGGAATCCACAAATTCCTTTACTTCGAATTCATCTTCCGGTAAACCAGAAATCTTTATTGGTTTTTTAGGTGGTGAAGAATATCTGTTCAATATCAGAGGTTTGAGCAAAGAAATATAAAAAGAGTTAGGAATTCTGAGGTAGGGTGGTAAGTCCAATTTGTACGCTACTGGATTAATGACTCCACGGATTTTGAATGGTCCAAGGTACCTTGGGGCGAATTTCATGGTAGGTACTTTAAGTCGTAGATTCCTAGAAGACAGCCACACTCGATCCCCAGGATGAAGAGGTGGGATGGCTTTCCTTTTCCGATAAGCATGTATTTTGTATCTCTTGGATGTTTTTAATAATACGGATCTTACTTTTTTCCAGATTTGGGAAAACTTCTCCAAGGAAGATGCTGAGGCAGGAACAGATTCAGCTGGTAGAAGAGAGAAGGGTGGAATCCTGGGTTGCAGACCGTAAACTACTTTGAAGGGTGTATTGTCCAGAGATTCGTGGTAATGATAATTATGGGAAAACTCTGCCCATGGCAATAAGTCCACCCAGTCATCTTGAGAAGAGGAAACATAAAGTCGAATGAATGTTTCTAAATCCTGGTTTACTCGTTCGGTCTGACCATTGGTTTGCGGGTGATACGCGGTTGAAAATTTGAGATTGACATGGAGACTCTTACAGAGAGATCTTTTCAGAACCGGGCAGTGAACTGTACTCCTCTATCGGAAATTATCTCCTCAGAACAGCCGTGAAGACGGAAAATTTCTGAAATAAAGAGTTGTGCAAGGGTTGGTGCGGAGGGTAATCCCTTGAGTGGGATGAAGTGAGCCATCTTGGAGAACCGGTCCACAATTACCCAGATGGTGTTATATTGACGACAGGATGGCAGGTCTGTAATAAAGTCCATCAAGATATGCGTCCATGGAATTTGTGGCACAGGTAGTGGTTGTAACGCTCCTAGAGGTGGTCAGCGAGGTATCTTGTGTTGAGCGCAATGGGAACAAGCGTTCACAAAATCTTTTACATCCTTGCGTAGGGTCGACCACCAATAGTGTTGTGAAATAAAGGCAAGAGTTTTGGTAATGCCAGCATGTCCGGCAAACTTGGAGGTATGGGCCCAAACCATGAGTTTCTTCCGGAGATGTGCTGGTACAAATGTTTTCCCCACTGGGATAACTTGGGTGCTGGCTAGAACAGTGGGATTTAAGATAGGACGATCTTCCTCGAGGTTGTCGGGACTGAATTGTCTTGATAGGGCATCAGCCTTGGTATTCTTCTTACCAGGTCGGAATCGGAGCTGAAGATTAAACTGGGAAAAGAAGAGAGACCACCGGGCTTGATGAGGATTGATACACTGAGTTTTGAAATAGATCAGGTTTTTGTGGTCAGTATAGATGACAATGGGGTGGATGGCACCTTCCAGCAGATATCTCCATTCTTGAAGGGCCAATTTCATGGCAAGTAATTCTTTCTCACCAATTGTGTAATTTTTCTCTGCGGGTAAGAATTTCTTTGAGAAGAATCCACATGGGTGAGTCTGACCGTCAGGAAATTTTTGTGATAGAACTGCTCCAACTCCTTCCGCTGAGGCGTCTACTTCGAGGAAGAAAGGTAACGTGGTATCAGGTTGTCTAAGGATTGAAGTGGAAATGAAAGCTTCCTTGAGTTGATGGAACGCTTGTTGACTAGACAAGGGCCATTTTGCTAGGTTAGCCCCTTTACGGGTCAGTGACGTGATGGGAGAAATGACTGTGGAATAGTTTTAGATAAGTCGCCGGTAAAAGTTGGTGAAACCGATGAATTGTTGAGTACTTCTCAAGGAGGTGGGTTGTGGCCAATCCAAAATTGCCTGGATTTTCTGTGGATCAATCTGAATTTGGGTCCCATAAAGTATGAACCCCAGGAATGGAATACTGTGTGTCTCGAATATGCATTTTTCTAGTTTGCAGTACAAGTGGTTCTCCCGTAGGTGGGACAGGACTTCTTTGACCATCCGGCGATGGGTAATCAGGTCTTGGGAAAAAATTAATATGTCATCAAGATAGACTACAACAGAGGTGTTCAAAAGGTCCCGAAAGATTTCATTCACGAAACCTTGAAAGACGGCAGGGGCATTGCTGAGGCCGAAGAGCATCACCAAATACTCGTAATGTCCATCACGAGTTACGGATACGGATTAAATTGTAAGCTCCTCTGAGATCAAGCTTGGTGAAGATGGTAGAACCCTTGATACGGTCGAACATCTCCGGAATCAGAGGTAGCGGGTACCAGTTTTTTATTGTAATAGAGTTAAGTAGTCGATGCATGGGCGTAAGCCTCCATCCTTCTTCTTTACAAAAAAGAAACCGGCACCAGCAGGAGAAGAAGATGGTCGAATGAACCCACAGGCTAGATTTTCCCGGATGTAGTCAGACATGGCTTGTGTTTCAGGTAGTGATAGTGGGTAAGTTCTACCTCTCGGAGGAGAGGTTCCAGGGAGAAGGTCGATGGGACAATCCCAAGGGCGGTGAGGGGGTAGTGTTTCAGCAGATTGTTTGCTGAATACGTCACTAAACGCTTGGTACTGAATGGGTAAGTCAAGGGAAGTTTTAGTCTGCGTTAGGCGATGAGGATTGATTTGCTGTAGACAATTTTTGAAGCAATAATCACTCCAGCGGATAATTTCAGGGATACACCAATCCACATGTGGATTGTGCTGTTGAAGCCAGGGCAGGCCAAGGATGATTGGAGAGGTGGTTTGTGATAGTATCAAGAAGTGAATGGTCTCCTTGTGCAGAAGACCCGTCTGGAGCTTAATTGCGGTGGTTCGATGGGTAATGGTGCCACTGGGTATACGACTCCCATCTACTGCAGTGATATAGATGGGTATGTCAAGTTTTTCAACAGGAATTTTTAAAGTCTCTACCACACTCAGGGAGGTGAAGTTCTCTGCAGCTCCCGAATCTAGAAGAGCAGTGAGGTTTGTACAGCCGGAATCCAGGAACAAAGTAACTGGTAAAGTACAGTCCTTCTTAGTGGAGGAGCGTAGAGGCACTCCTAACTCAGGCTCCCCTGACTTAGTTAGGAGCGTACATTTCCCGGGCACTTAGGACCCTGAAGGCGAAGATGCCCGGGTTCTCCACAATAAAAGTACAAATTATTTGTCGTACGTCTTTGACGTTCTTGGTCTGTGATCCGGGATTTGCCAAGTTGCATGGGTTCCTCCGTAGGTGGTGGTGAGGCTCTAGGACGGGTGGTAAACGGAGCTTTAGGTCGAATAAATTCTTTCCTTTCAGATGCTCTCTCTTTAATACGATCTGCCAGTCCATGCCAGAAAATAGATATAAGCGCCTCCTCTCCCCATGATAACTCAGAAGCAAGAGTCCGGAAGAGTACCACATACTGACCCACGGTCATGTCCTTCTGGCGTAGACGGAGGATGTCAGTGGCTGCAGAAGAGGAACGGCCTGGCGTATCAAAGATAACCCTGAAAGTTTCCCAAAAAATTTCTAGGTTGGAGAGTAGAGGATCATTTTTTTCCAAGAGAGGAGACACCCAATCCAAGGCTTGACCACAGAGAAGAGAGATGATATACGTCACTTTGACACTGTCAGAGGGAAAGTTCTCAGGCTGTAATTTAAATTGTAATAAGCACAAATTCAAAAAATCCCGACAGAGTTTTGGGGTTCCATCATACTTGGTAGGAGTTGACAGAGGTATTCGGGGTCCACTAGATGAACTGCTTGATGAAGCAGTCGGTCCTTGATGCATCACGTGCATCACATATGCTAGAATGCTCCCACCTGGTTTGCTAATTTGTGGAGGCATGATACCACTTGGCCAATCGTTGCTTCCTGACGCTCAAGTCTGTCTGTCATATTTGACAATGTTCCCTGGGGGTTTGCCCCGGTAGGATTCATGGGGCCAGAACAAACTGTCACGTTCATGGGAGTAATGGGATCGGTATCGGGTTTCAGGGAGTGAGACAGTGGAGCAGGTGTAAAATAAGTTGGCTGGTTTAATATACGATTAGTTCATACAGTAAATATGACAAGGTGAGGAGTAGGCAGTCTCTGGTAACTAGACAGAAAGTCTGGCACTGATTAGCGCAGGAGTATGAAAGTCTGTGGACCAGGAGACACAAGGCCGGACTGGAGTCAGTGGAACAGGACCGGAGTCACAATGCAGGTCTGGAGTAAGCAGTGCAGAACTACAGTCAGTGGTGCAAAACCTGGAATCAGCGGTGCAGGACTGGAGTCAGTGGTGCAAAACCTGGAATCAGTGGTGCAGGACTGGAGTCAGCGGTGCAAGACTGGAGTCAGCGGTGTAGGACTGGAGTCAGGGGTGCAGGACTGGAGTCAGCGATGCAGGACTGGAGCCCGCGGTGCAGGACTGGAGTCGGCGGTGCAGGACTGGAGTCGGCGGTGCAGGACTGGAGTCGGCGGTGCAGGACTGGAGTCATCGATGCAGGACTGGAGTCAGCGATGCAGGACTGGAGTCAGCAAGGCAGAGCAGGAATCAGCAAGGCCAGGAGTCAGTAGAGCAGGAGGACCATGCATCCGAAAGACGAGTTGTTCTGGCAATGAATGTCAGAACTGACAGCGTTTAAATAGGGCGCCTTAAGTGCCTGTTGGCTGGAGGGCTGCGGCAAGCAGAAGTCATTTGTGGAACGCGGCACATGATCCAGGTAAGATGGCGGCGCCCATGGACCGATGCGTCGTGGTGTTTGGCGCCAGGATCCACGTGGAGGACGCCGCAGCAGGATTGGTAAGTAGGAATGAGGCTGTTACTGTTTCAGTGACAGCCTCCGACGGCCGCGAGGCCTCGTGCGCCGGGAGAGAGGTACTGACCAGGAACCAGGACACAGGTAAGTGCGGCGTCTGCCGCAATTTGTGATACTGATTAGGAGCATAAACAGAAAGGAATGACTAGGACTGATCTAGGATAGTAACCTTAATCAAGAGGGCTCTACCCATTACCAAATTGTGGACAGAAATATTTGTTAAAGGTATGTGTTTAGAAAACTAGATTGTGACCCCTAATGACTTCCCTTCTGTGTTATTACTATAAAACCCTGTAGGGAACCAAGAATTAGAAATACGAGGTGTGTTTTTATAACCTTAAAATGCGTCTCTTGAAGAAAAGCAATATCTACCTTTTGAGTATGTAGAAATCGGAGAAGTGTAGACCTTTTTTCCAGGACATTAAGGCATTTCACAATTAAGGAAACAACATGGAGTTTTTTAGCCATAAAGACTGATAAATAATGGAAGCCATGTATATCTATAAACCATGTAACTCCTGGGGGGCGGACTATGGGATTGCATACCCATGCGTTTCATAGGAGGGGAAGGGAACAAAAGAAGGAATAAAGGGGTAGAACAAGGGATAAAGATAAAACATAAACAAGTTTATGGGGGGTTACGTGTTTCATCAACACCACCAACCAAAGAATAGGAAAGGTATTAACCCTAAGTAGGTTACTTCATAAAGAACAATATTACATTCTGACAATCTTATATAAAACTACTATCATCAAAGATGTAATCATAAAACGGAGGAGAAGGTTTAGTCCTCAACTGCTCTGTAGGCAATAGAACCTGACTAATGAACATTATACAGTAGTGTCTAAAAGTTACATCTGAAATATACAATTAAGAATACAGTCTAACGGAGTCCTACCTCTAACCTAATAATGTGGGTACATTCTGTTTAGGAATTAAAACAGGGACAATGCGACTCTAATCTTTTAACAGGTACACAATACTTGTTATAAACTAGAAACAGGGACAATGCAACTCCAATCTTTTAACAGGTACACAATACTTGTTATAAACTAGAACTAGGGATGATCCCTGTGCATCACATACAGTTCACCACAGCAGCCCAAAGAATCCAATAGGCTCTTAGAGAAGTTCATGGTTGTCACACCAAATAGCCTAAGCCAAACCTCTCTGCAGTGACTGAGTCCGAGACGTTGAAGTAGAATTCCTAACCTATACCAAGGTTGTGCTCTGCTCACTGGATACTTTTCTTCCAAGAAAACAGGACGGGGGATAATTGCTCAAGTACTCTTCGAAGTAGCAGCCAAGTTAACTTCTGTGGTTCGCTTGCGAGATTGTTGGACCCTATGCCACGAGTCCCGTTGAGGCAGGGCTGGAAGGTCGTTCACCATGAGATCAAAGCCCAACCAATCAGGGAGATTAGGCTTTTGGATGTGTAGGGCCTTGCAAAAGTCCTCCAAATCTGCATGTGATCGAAGGGTATGCTGACCTCCTCCTGAGGATACTTGAAGCGAAAAGGGAAACCCAATCTATATTTGAGGTTTTGTTCCCGTAGGAGATCTGTAAGAGGTTTGAGTATCCTTCTCTGCTGAAGGGTACGCCATGATAGGTCTGGAAAAATCTGGATCTGAATGCCATCAAATTTAACCGAATCAAGTGATCTGGTTTTCCTAAGGATCTCCTCCTTCTGGGCGAAATAATGGAGACGGCAGATAACATCCCTAGATCTCTCCGACAGGGGGCCTCTGGGTCTCAGGGCTCTATGCACTCTGTCAAACACAATTACGTCGCTGGGGTCTAGGCCTAGGATTTCACCAAATATTTTGTTGAGCGCACTATCTAAGCTTGTTGGAGGGATGTCCAGAGGACTGGAAAATAGCAAATGTTGTCCCTCTGCATAAAAGTGGAAGTAGGGAAGAAGCGTCAAACTACCGACCAGTGAGTCTAACATCAGTAGTAGGGAAATTGATGGAAAAACTGTTAAAGGAACAAATTGTACAGTATCTTAAATCCAGTAACTTACAAGATCCAAAGCAGCATGGATTCACTGGGGGAAGATCATGTCAAACAAATCTTATTGAATTTTTTGACTGGGATTGTGATTGTAACTTTTTGATGTTTTGCTGTGAAATAGCTGTGTTTGTTTTTCTCATAGCATCCTCCATTTTGTATTTAGTGTTGCTTAGCTGTGGTAATATGGTTCTCCCATCATGTGCCTCCAGTCCCCCTCCAGTACTCCAATCGTGTGCCTCAAGGCTCCAGCCCCCCTCCCCCAGGTTTTCTTTATTAAGCCCCGCCCCCTGTCAATCATTCATAACTCTTCTGCCCACAGTTCCACTGTGACAATAATGGGGAATAACTCCAGGACCAACAAGTTGGCCGTGAGGCCACTGTCAGACCAGGATGGGGGCCAGCGCTCAGCACACCACTGACCCTGAAAAAATGCTCCGAAACCAACAGCATCGGTAAACAGCTGTACCTCCTGATTAGAGGATACCAGAGTCTGACAAATCCGTACACCGTTAAAATCACTGAGGAAGGAGACCCAGACCCCCATATCGACTCGAATATTTTTAGACAACCTACAACGCAAAACTGACAGTGACTTCTGCACCCCTGGCTAGTTCTAGAAATAAATCTTTTATACAACAATTTTATTAAGAAACTTAAAGTCAATAATAATCATTGTATAACCAAGTAGATTTGGACCTTAGTTATTTTCAGTTCACGTTCATTATCAGACACACACAAATAAAGACCAAACCAATTGAAAAGCCACCAGAAGGTGCACGTAAGTTTAGCCAAGCCATTGTTACTGTATTATTACCATACCTAGTAGAGTACACAAGTCATCTGTAGTTACTTACTGATGATCTGGTCCACTTTATCCTCAATAATACTCTAGACATATTGACTATATCAATCTGAAAGCTATTCAGATAGAAAATAATTTAAATTCTAATTAATCTAAGGGAAATAATTACATGAAACTGGGTTATATGAAGCACAGTAAACATCCATGGTTTAACAATGAATAAATTACTTACTTCTCCTTAAGGGGATCTGACATTCATATTTACCTCCCAACCTTCCAGCTGACTGATTGCTGTAGTCTTCTGTCTACTAATCAGCCTTTCATCTGTGTTGATGTCACAATTGACTCCTGTGCTTAGTCAGAGGGGGTGTGGCTTGTGCTCAGCTAGCGAGAGCATGGCTTCTGTTTAGGAAGTGGGTGTTTTTCACTAACATCAATTACTTACAAAATTGTCAAGAAGTTCAAACCATTTTTCAAAAGAAAAGGTGTAATAGAACACGAGGGCATGGATATAAACTGGAGGGCGGTAGATTCAAAGGAAATGTGCGGAAAAATTACTTCACTGAAAGGGTGATAGATAAATGGAATATTCTCCCGTCTGAGGTGGTTGAGGCCAATACAGTAGAGCAATTTAAACATGCTTGGGATAAATATAAGGGTATCCTAAATTGTAACCCCAATTGAGGGTAAATAGGGTCTAGGGTCAGTATAGTTTTCAATAAACAAATGGGCAGACTAGATGGGCCATGTGGCTCTTATCTGCCGTCACTTTCTATGTTTCTATGTTTCTATGATGTCCTCTAGAAGGCCTCTTACTCGGATGTTAGTTCTGCGGCCTCTATTGTCAAGATCATCCATTCCGAGTTGTATAGACTGCAGGCCTACTGTGTGTTGAGCTACAACCTCCCGCATGCTGGAGAGTAGGTAATCCGAAGATTCCTTATCCGACTCTAGAGAGGTAAGTCTGTTAGCCATGTGGGAGATTTCCATTTGGATAGTAGTCACCTCTTGTTTGATGGATTCTCTGAGGCATTGCTCAACATTCAGAATTTCCTACTTAGACGGGAGAGACCTAACGTGTAAGTATCTCACCTATTTCCAGTCGAAGTTGGTCAAAGCTACCAGGTGACTGTATTGCTCCTTGTACAGGCTCAATTTCTTCAGAAGGTGCAGGGGAAGCCGGTGGAGAGGGGTCTAAGTTAGAAGGGCTGATTGGTGCTTTTAGAAAGGTGTGGAGGTCAGTTTGAGAGGAGTGGCAGCATCCCTGTGCTGAGGGTTTTTCCTATCTTTCCCCATGGTGCAACTTGATGCAGCCACTAAGACTAAGATTTTAGGAATCAATGGAGTCACC
>WWET01007008.1:37138-57184 GCA_011038615.1 Limnodynastes dumerilii | reverse complement strand
ACGATCCAACTGCGTCAATTCTAAGTCTATCGACTTGCACTTCATTGACACCGGTGTGAGTAACGACACGCGCTACAGGAGCTGGGCGGCGTATTAAAAACGCATCAATGTGCACTAATGGCGAGGCAAGACATACAGCTACCACCATATATCTGCACAGCTCTCCAGCACTACAACGAACCAAAGATACGGACATAAAACAAAAAACCAGTGACGAGCCTCTGTGTTTACTGCATAACTCCCACCCTGGGCTCTCAGAGACCTATGCCTAGATCACCGGCGGTGGGGATTCCTCTACAGACATTAATTATCCGGTAAAAAGGATATTCGGAACTCGTTTAACTCTTTCCGTTCCTCTTCCCTCCTTTGTTTCTCCAGCAACTCCTGTTTCCTTGAAACCTCATCGAGGAAATTTGTTTCTTCTTCATCTAAACCTCGGACCATATTTTCTGAAAAATATCAAAGATAAAAAAAATAATGATACAGGTTGAGGGTGAAAGGTAAAGGCTGAATTACTAGATTTTGGTTTGTAAGGTGATTGCTGCTAGATTTGTTTTTATTTCTCTTTAACGTCTGTAATCTTAATAGGGTTTGGTTTTGCTTTATACACCTATCGAGCACACATGAGGGACATGGTTGCCAGTCTATCGCGACGATGATACATCCGCCATCACCACCAAAAACCTGGGTTTTTAGTGGTGATGTGAAAGGGGTTTTAATGCAGCTCCTGGGTGTCGTCAGTCCGTCTGTGCGCGGTGATAAAGTGGGAACACAAAGAAGTCTAGATAGGGATGGTTCCTCCAAAACCTCTGCTCAGGGATGTGAATCCGGCACAGTCAGAAACACACACAAATACCACAGCAAGAAAAACACCAAATAGCATTCTTACTGAATTTGAATTGCTCTTCATACTCCTGCTGCTTCTTATCCTTCTGCTCCTGAAGTTTTTCATACAGAGATCTGGGGTCATACACCTCCTCCGGGCACTCTGAGAAACACAACCCATAACGTCATTGCAGCAACAGACACGTTCTGCAGAGAACCTTCTCGTCACAGAAGTCATTGTTTGCTTTTGTGTAATTAAATAAACATTTATGTGCTGAAAGACTTACCCTGGTAGTTCTAAATTAAAGCCATGCTTGTTAATGGTGATCACGGGTATAACAAGGAGGGAGAGTGGGATATGATAGAGGAGATATAACCAGGTACAGGAGGAAGAGGGGATATGATAGAAGGATATAACCAGGTACAGGAGGGAGAGGGGGATATGATAGAAGGGGTATAACCAGGTACAGGAGGGAGAGGGAGGGGTATTAGAAGATGAGAGCAGTATTGACAATGAAAGGAATGTGAGGAAACGTGACAGAAAGTGTAGTGGATCAATGGAATATCCTCCCATTTGAGGTAATTGAGGATAATAGAGCAGAGCAATATAAACACACTTGCCATAGACATAAGTATAACATAAAATATAGGAAATAATGTGTGAGGTTATACTGTATTTAAGCAATAGAAATAGTTGGGATGGATTCAGTGATTCTTGTTGCCGGTACATTCTATGTCTCTGTGATCAGCTCCATCTGTTTCTATGTCTTTATGCTATTTTATGATCAATTAAAATTCTATTAATACCCGAGTGCGCTAATTATCGCATCGTTCCCTGAAATCTCATTGGGTGAGGGGCAGTAACATACAAGACGCTGAATATCAGTCAATATCTCCTCTGGCGCACAGCAGAAATGTCTACATGCATTGTGCATTAAGGCATCTGTCAGTCAGTGCGGGACGCAGAAGAAAATGGCGTCCGCCAGGCCCCACATTATCCACGTTACAATCCGCGCAGCGGTGTCCTTGGGAAAACCGCACCGAGCTCCAGAAACATGGAGAGAGATTCACCTGCAGCAAATTCTCTTGTATTTCACTTAAAGGTCTTGAGAGATAAAAAACAGAAAATGGAATGAAATGTTTGTATCGGGAGCTGTACAATAACGCGGGCGGCCAGGGGAGTGTTGCGTCTCCTAAGTGCCTTCTTAAATTGACCTAATGTTGCCTCATCTCGGAGATCCGGCATGTCATTGTCGTGGCCGTTCAGTCCAGCGCTGTCCATTAGGGCTCATTAAGGTTTAAAACGATGGCATGTTGTGCTGCCATCGCCAGCCGCGTCCTCTGCACCTCCGTCTCAGAAAACAGACTTGTTTACCGTCTTCCTTCAGGCTGCGCTTACAAAACTAATTCCCCGAAGTGCGCGTAGCTTTACAGCCAAATAAATTGTGTGTAATATGTTACAATAGAAATACTTTTAGTGGCAGCAGAAATGGTTCAGGTTATTCTGACCCGAGCATTCAGCGTTATTCTACATTAAAGGCCGGTCTGATCAATGAAACTCATCAGAAGGAATGGCGCTAAGAGCAGAAGTGGAGGAAAGCAAACACGTTTTATATGTCTCAGGACACAGAGCTACTGCGGGGGGATATCACACGGGCAGCCTGACTGGGTCACATTACGGCTGATCCAGAGGAATGGCACAAAATGGTTCAAACAAATCATAGACTGGACCCGGCTTAGCTTAGGACAGGGCACGTTCACATCCTGGGCCAGATTTACTAAGATGCGGGTTGCCCATAGCAACCAATCAGATTCTAGCTCTCACTTTTCTATTACATAATATATATATATATATATATATATATATAGTGCCATCAGATTACGTAGCGCTTTACACTTTTAACAATCATTATAACAAGACTGGGTGGGTAAGAGGGCAGTTTACACTGACCAAGTTATTTAAATGATCTGTGGAGCCGAAGCCGGTAGCCACCAACCAGATTCTAGATACCATTTACTACAATAATAAGTATTCTATGTATGACAGCTCAAATCTGATTGGTTGCCCTGGGCAATACAAATAGTGCAGGCACAATCTGCCCTTTAAATCATTGGCAGGTACCACTTACACAGTGACATTCATCTTCTGACTAATGTTATGTTTGTAAGGTTTACGCTCTGAGCGTCAGAGGTTTACACAGGGTGCACAGTAAATATATTTTAGTTTGAGCACAATTAAGGCTTTATTTACTAAAATAAATATAATACAAACTACAACTAGTTTGCCTCTCTCACTATCAGCAACTGAGACATTACTGATCTTAAGTGATCCCCATAGAAAAGCCACCAAATGTTACTACTATTAAGTTCTATGGACCCTGGTGATTGAAACATGGGATTGTTCTGTAGTTCTTTTGGTTTAGGAAAACTGCATTGAGACAGTAAGGGAACATTGATCTGTGTTGTTGGTGTTCAGAGCATATGGGATCCATTTAACAAATATCCACATAATAACAGGTAAAGATATATTTGTAACCTTTATATATTCAGATAGTTGCAGTGTTTCCCTATTCTGTGTAATTCACACACGAGGAATGCTGCCAATGAATATTATTTTTAATAGCCCTCCAACGTTTTTATATACAGCTGTGGGGTTTGTGCCGGCTGTAAGGGGCCTCTAGTTTGCATTTACAGGTCTATTCTTTTCAGATTAAGTTTCTAAGCTCTACAGATATACTAGACTACCAATTTCTACTAACTCAACTTTTTTTTGGGCACTTCCCGCCTTGACTTCTGCAACCTCCATCCAAAATGACACTTCCATACTGTACTCTATCTCCCACAAGTCCACACTGACCCCCAAACGACTTCAGAATCCAACTCACGCCCCTGACCTACAAATCCCTTAACACAACACCTCCATCACAGGGAATTACGAGCAAAGAACCATATATTATATATACACACAACACAACTGCTTAGTGTCAGCATATAAAGTTCTGCTGCCTTCTTAGCACTACTGCCTGTTGCTTGGTGTTAGAGTTTTGGGAGTGGGAGGCAGTGTCTGTACATGGATATACTAGCTCATGACTTTGTGTGACTGTGCTGGGACTTGTAGTTCTCCCCAGGCTATATTTGGCAGGCTCCCCTGTGCTATACCTCTAGGCAAGCTCCTGCTTATATTGTATTCCCCCCTGTCTGTCTCTCCTGCCTGCCAGGTCATTGTGTGTGTCCTATATTGGGGGACCATGCCTGTGGCCCCCTGCACCACCCCTCCCCCTTACCTGTGTCCTCCTCGCTCTCCAAACCCCAACACACACCACTGTACACACACACATACAGCTCCTCCAGCCAACCAGCGCCAGGCTTACGTCGCGTTCCCAACCAATCACGACGCTTCTGACATCCCTCCCGCACCAACCAGCGCCGGCTCTTCCGCAGCAGTCCGCCAATCACGCCCGTCCGACCACACCACACCACACGAAAGATGGCCGCCGCGGCTTCAGAGCGCCCTCCTGCTGCGCGTGAGACTGAGGTGTGGAAGAGAGGGAGCTCCTGGAAGTGGCGCATGCGCAGAGGCGGCCGCTGGCTTTCCGGGTCGTCGCGTCTCGGCTCCGGCAGGAGAGAGCAGGGAAGGAAACCGGAAGTGCGCGTTATACAGAGGGAGCCGTGTAACGGTAAGGACAGGGGTCCCTAGAGAACCCCTATGGGACACACAATATATATATATATAATAGATACAGGCCTGGCCCTTGCAGTGCATGCCCCCTGCCCAGCATTGTCTCTCCCTGCTCCTTTGTCCATCATCTAACCCTCTCAGGGGCCAAATGCAGCCTGGGGACTGGCCTAGACCATGCAGGGGCTGCCCCTTGCCTCTATACAGCATGCACATTGCTGAATATTCTGTATATTGTGTATTTTGTAGGTGTCACTTATAGGCTTAGGAGCCTCCTGTAACAGGTGCCCCCTCCTGGGGTGTTACCATGGCAACAGCTACCCCACCTGTGCCCCCTAGATCTGTCACTGGGAACATCACAGGGTTATTATAGCCCAATTAGATGGCAAGCTCAGCCACCTGTTGCACCTCCTCTTGATGAGACTACAAGTCCCATCAGGTCAGCTTCACGGAGCCTGCGGCAGACGGAGAGGTAGCCTTGATGTATTGAAAAATGTAGTAATTTAGTATTATTAATGTTTGTTTATAAGGCGCCACGTGGTATCCGCAGCGCCGTACAGAGGTATTAGCAAAGACAATAGTTACATATACAATACAATAATTTAGAGAGGGTATTAAAACAAGAATAAAATACAAGCACAATGCAAAAATTAAATAGAGTACAAAAATAGGGGAACAATATGTATGGGAGATAAAGATGCTGGATATGTGTGTAGGAGCAGATGAATAAGGAGAGAGATAGACAGTAGAGAGAGAAGGTGGGAAGAGATGATGACAGGGTAGAGGGGTGATGACAGGAGGAAGGAGGACCCTGTTCATAAGAGCTAACATGCTAAGTGAGAGAGGGTGAACAGGAGACACGGGTGGAGATGGGGAGGGCAGGTAAGCTTAGGTGGAGGAAGGGTAGGCTAGCCTGAAGACCTCTCCCAGTCTCTTACTAAGTGATAAATGTTATTTATAAATGGGTTGTAATATGGCGCCATTAGATTTATCATTTTAATAATTATTATGACAAGACTGGGTGGGTGAGAGGGCTCGTTCCGCAAGCTTACACTCTATAGGACCTTGGGGATTGATACATAAGGGGATGTGCTCTATATCACACAATGACTGTTTATTGTGCTGACCTATTAGCGTTGGATGCACTAAAGCCTTCCCTATTTGATTTGTAGATTGAAATAAGTATTAATAAGTTTTTTCTTGGTGGTTATAGATGCTTTTCATTTATTGTGATGCTTTATTGGCATTTCATGTAATGTCTATGACATTATTTTCATTTTAAATGGATTACAAAGTTACTGTTCTTTTTATTATGAGAATGCTTTGATCGGGGCAAGTTCATCTGTTTGTTGTTATTTGACTTGTATTAAGCTGTAGCGTGTTATGGTGAACATTTTTTAAATTAGATTAGTTTAAATTAGATTTCCTGGAAACCACATGTCCTCGCACTCCTTTCTGTATTACATTAAGTATTTACACTAAGGTTCCACTTTTATTTTTTCACACTTAAAGTGCAACTAATTCTAAGATCATGTACTCATATAATCCAAAAATGAGCGTCCTCAAAATACAGCACGGCGGCTCAGCGGCTACCACTGAGGTCGTGTATTCGATTCACGGACTAGACCTTACCTGTTTGGAGTGTGTCTGTTCTCCCTGTGTCTTTGTGGGTTTCCTCCCTATTGTTCGTTTTATTCAGTAGCCAGTTAAGCTTATGGCATGTTCTTGGACATTGTGGAAGGAAACTGGAGCACCAAACAGACGCTATAGTGGAAAGCTTGAAATTTCTAGGTGATGGGCTGGATCCAGACTTAAGAAGGAACTTGAAATTAAGGGCCTGATGTACACTTAAGAATCTTCTTAAAATAAGAACTTAAAGTTACTCCTGGGCAAAACCATGTTGTTTTTGGGGGGAGTCAAGTTAATTGTATTCTTTGCATGCAGTAATACAACTTTGAATTGCTTACTGCACACAGACACTGACCAGCTTTACTATCACACTGTTATTTAGACTTGGGCTGGGAAATATCACCTATCAACACTAGTACTATTTGCAACAGATGAAATATGACTCCCCTGCAATCACCATGGCTTAGCTCAGGAGTGACTTTAAGTTCTTATTTTAAGAAGATTCTTAAGTGTGAATCAGGTCCCTAGGACAAAACCATGTTGTTTTTGGGGGAGTCAAGGTAAATGTATTCTTTGCATGCAGGGATATATCTTTGAATTGCTTACTGCACACAGATACTGACCAGCTTTACTATCACACTGTTATTTAGACTTGGGCTGGGAAATATCACCTATCAACACTAGTACTATTTGCAACAGATGAAATATGACTCCCCTGCAATCACCATGGCTTAGCTCAGGAGTGACTTTAAGTTCTTATTTTAAGAAGATTCTTAAGTGTGAATCAGGTCCCTAGGACAAAACCATGTTGTTTTTGGGGGAGTCAAGGTAAATGTATTCTTTGCATGCAGGGATATATCTTTGAATTGCTTACTGCACACAGATACGTACCATCTTTACTATCACACTAATATTTAGACTTTAGATAGTAAACNNNAGGCTGTGGAGAGGGGACAGTTAAGGTTAGGCTACGGGATAGGGATGGTTAGGGTTAGGGGATTGTTAGAGTTAGCTTGTAGAAAGAGAATGGTTAGGGTGATTAAGATCTATACCTGTTGCCGTTGGTTTCTTCGTAGACACACCAGTCGCAGGAAAAACACTGTCTCATGGAAACTGTGTCTGAATGGTGGACTTGCAATGGGCAGAGCTGCAGTTATAAACCACATTTTATGATGACAAAAATATAAAATAATAAAATAAAGTAACTGGGGGAAAAATGAACCTATTCTACAGAAACTGTATTCCCTTAATAATGTCCAAGTTGTGGCTTCATTCGCAAACCACCTAAAAGAGTCAGTGAAGCAACTGAAGGTGTGTAGGTGCTTATTTGGAACTACTGTGTGGTATATGAAGCTTTTGTGGGCGCATATGTATTACTACTGTAGGGGTGTCGGTCTCCGATAAGAACGGCCCTATTTCGATAGGGCCGTTCTCTCCCAGACAGTTTTACACTGGTCGGGATATTAACTGCTTATGCCTCGATGAGACATAGCAATCGATCTCTGGAGCATCGAACACCGTGCTCCGATAGGTAAGACTGAAACTAACCCCAACCCTTCCCTAATTCTAACCCTAACCCTCCCTTCCCCACAGCCTGACCCTAACCCTCCCTTCTCCCTAGAGTGACCCTAATACTCCCTTCTCTATAGCCTAACCCTAAGACCCTCCTCCTCGCAGTCTGACACTCACCCATTCATTAAAAAAAAATCTAAAAAGGCTCCCTATTCGAAACAGAGACAGCCAAAAAGGAACCTTCAGCTGTCTCTATTTCTAAAAGCAGCCCAACCATTACTGTAGGTATATGCAGTATTACTATGGGCATATGTGGCAATGTTTTGCACATTGTGGAGGGAATGTTTGACCCTATTGTGCGGCATCGGTCCACGCTGTTGTTTTCAGTGACCAATCATGTAAAAGCATGGTGTTGCTTCCAGGAACTATACCTTTTGGTGCAGGATCGCCTTGAAAACTTTATTAAGACACTAAGGATGCCTCAAACTGAGAAAGTTTGCGGAACACAGAGTTAATGGTCTACATGTTACTAGCATTTATCGAAGTACACAATGACAACTGCATTGTTTTAGCCTATTTGCAGGGTCATATTAGTTTTCTTGCCTGCACTGACATAATGTTAAAGCTCCAAAAAATGAAGCAAGTAACTTTTACTACTCTCTTATTATAAAGGTACATTGTGTGCGTGTGTTCACTGTACAGAGTGCAAAATCCCCTTATCAGCAGATTTACTATATATGAAGTCATTGATTTTTCCCATGAAGATCTCATGACTGAGATATAGCTAAACATGTTAATTATTATACTGTAAAAGTGATTATTCCATTAGATAAGTTCAAAGCTTCCCTGGGAGACACCATATATAATCAGTCACATTTTCCCCATTCATTTTTTTCACCTGTCACCCTGAATGCAGCTTAAGCCTTTGATTGTGTTTAATTTTTTTTTCTATTAAGAAATCATTAACACTTATTCTAAGGTTAATGTTCCTCAGTGATCGGTGGCCCAGGGTCAGAAAACTGGGGCTTCCCAGCTGTGGCTACGAGACACTTCACATACTGTATGCCCTACAGGTTATGTACCACTGTCATAGAAAGAGTTCAGAGATAAGAATACCACAAGAAAGTCACATAGGTCCGAATGCAGATTTAAGCACGCGCTGCGATCGGAACTCCTCTGCAGCGAAAGCGAAGTTATGAGAGTGTGATGCTATATTTCTTATGTGCAAGGGTAGTTTTCTCCACTCACACTGAGGGCACTTTAGTACTCTGGACTCTACATTAACAGTCACGCTCCCACCCCAGATAAAATGGGGCAGATGTGTAAAATGGGGTTGTCACGGCCCGCCTTCTGAAAGGCTTACAGCATGGAATCCGGAATCATTCGTACCATTTCCTTAAAAGTACGCAATTATACGCACGGCCGGTGCCAACCAAACCCCCTCACACCCATGACACTCCCCTCTCTCGGCCGTGCTGTCGGTGACTTACGAGTCCATAGACCACTTGTAACTTTCCGTCAGCAGTTGCGTGCGTATGTGTCCTCCGTATGTGTGATTCATGTTAGGCGCGCTCACATACCTTCATTTAAATGCCATCCCCCACCCATTTTTATTTACATTTTCACATGCGTATTTTTGCATCGCATATCCGGACGTATGAACCCAAGTGTGATCCACAAGTCTGTCCGTGAGGCACTTACACGCATATAGTCTACATATACTATGTAAAAAAAGTTACTACGCATGCGCAGTTGAAAATACACACGGAACTCGCCGTGAAAACGGATCTCTGAATATGGCCCCGGGTTTCTAAATTCTAAAGGTTGGGTGCATTCCTATAAATAAATTTAGATTGATCTTTAACCTAGTCAGCTAGATCGGGATCTCCCTTCAAAATAGGCCAATGTCTTTTCTGAATTTTTCCTATGTCCCTGTGGTTACTATTGTACTGGGTAATAAACAGAAGTCCTATTGACACTTCTTCCTTTTTATAATCTCGGAGGTGTGGCTATCCCAAATTGTCTGTAAATGTGACCTGTGTAAAAAGTACTCTTCCAATATGGTTATCAGGGAGCATATATTGCAGCCCCCCTTACCTAGTTACCTATAAATATATATCGGGTGCGGATGTTGTTCCATGGTGTCCTTATGTCACCTAATGTCTACCTGCATTTAAGTCTTAAAGGATGTGTAGGAATGCTTGTCCTCTGGGAGCTTTAGTTTGTCATTCTGTATGATAAAACCAGTCCCATATAATTGGTTTGTTTTAGAATTTGGAAATTGATACCTCCATTTGCTGGGCTTTCATTTACTTTCACCAGCCCCACCCTGGTTCATGTATTATTCCAGATGAATTATTTTACTCTCTTGTGGGTAGTAACAGAGGGAACATTTGTAAAGGATAAAGCAGATTAGGGAAATTAAAATTAATTTTAATGAGATTAGCCCAGGTTAGAGTGCAATAGTAACCCCTTTATTTTTTAAATCAGAATTATTCAACCGATCACTAGAATGGAAAATAGCAAATGTAGTCCCCCTGCATAAAATCAAAAGTAGGGAAGAAGCCATCAACCAAACAGTCTCTGGAACTCTATTATTCTTTCACAAATCTCAAAAGCTGAGGTGCTCACCACTTCAGGGATCCTTGCAGAAGTAGCTGCCACAAAATCCACATATATATTGTCTGGAAGAATGTCTATAGTGGTAGCTATTCCTCAGTTGATCAATACAACAACACAACTACATTATTATTTTTTCCCACAAACTTTTTTATTTATTTAAATCATTATAATCATACATGACATACAGTATACAACAACATTATTATTACAACAAAAAAAATTTAAAGCCATACCACAAAACATGGAGTTTACAAACTGATGGGTGAGTCTCTATCAGAGTATCCATTGAATGAAAGTGATATCTCCTCAATTATTCCTGAGAAGCTCACATAACTCTGACACAAGTGATTTGTAAAGTGCCTGTTAATGCCTTTCGTTCAAACTGTGTATTAGCGTTCACTCTCTTTTTTCCTTTTTTATTCTCATATAACAGTGGCTGCCCCTATTAGAGACACCCACCTGTAAGTCACAGCACAGCCTCCCCAGTGACATTGGGACCCCTGAGACTGTCATTTGTTCTGTCAGCAGATAAGAGAAGCCTTGTTCTCGCAGGCAGCTGAATGGGCTCTCTGTGCTGGAAAGAGAGGGCTGGAGAAATAGAGATATAAGAGAGGCGGAGCTTGGAGTAATGGAGACTTTGAATGCATAGAGTCATGTAAATTCGATGTCATTAAGAAGAAAGTAAAACTGTAATTAGAGGCAGGTTTCACATGACTTCTTGTTTGGAATACTCAGCTGCAGATAGAAGTAGTGCAAAAAGAGCAATAAAAGCGATAGACGATAAGGGAGGAGAAACCCGACCAGGAGGGAGAGAAAGACAAGGGAGACGTTTGGAATAGTTCATAGTCATACAATATCTTAATATGATTCTCCAGGTCTTGGGTACACGGACTTATTAAAGTATGGAGGACATGTCTAACAGGTGACAATAGGATCCCATCTCCTCACAATAACATCTCGGAAGGACTGCTGTCGAAAAGGTAAGTGACATCTCTAAAGAGCACATTCTCCCAATGTTTTCATAGCTAGACGTAAGGATATTGTGTATGTTGTGTTGTATCAAATGTGTGGTTGTACAATAACCTCTCGATAATTCATAAAGAATTTACAATAAGGCGGATTTTAATTTCACTGTGCAGATCGCTATTTATCTACAATGAATAACACAACTCATAACTAAAGAGCGTAACTGGACAGGTGCCGGGGGGTGATAGAATTTCTGGAGTGTTGGGCTCAATCAACATCTTGCTGAAGGCATGCTAGATTTTGCCCTGTAGTATATATGTCTTGTAGGTTTGTTACTTTTAGTTGAGAAAGCAAAATGATTTCAACAAATGCCACACATGACTAGAAGGTCACAATGTGCTTTAAAATGTTTGTTTAAACTTAACTTAAATGTGTATATAGCATTCCATCCACTTTCATACAAAGATGTCACAGTAAGTGCGTTCTCTTCAGGTTATTTCCATTGTAGCCTTATAGGTATACAGGAATTAAACTTTTGTGTTCTATCAGTGCAATTAAGAGAAGTGCAGAATTTAATTGTAGTAGTGTCATGTGTAATGCGTTTCTACTACATTTTGAAGAACACCACTAACGTTTGGCCCTTATACGCCCTAATTCCTACTCCAAGCAAGGCTGATGCTACACATAGCAGCTTTGTAAAGACATGTATAAAGGAAAGAATAAGAATCAGACAATTTTCCTGCATAGTTTTAAGTACTTAAATACAGATACATATGCACACTACTTACTATTACAGAGGGGACATTGGTTTTGCCTCACTAAATTACCGCATATCTCTTCAGGGCCCTACAATATGATTTAAAACAGCATCATGCTGGTGATAAAGCCTTAAATAATTATTTAAGTAACTTAATTTTTTTAATATTTAAAGTTAAAAATATTGCTGATAGACACCTGTAGAAGAATGCAAAATTATTGAAAAATGGGGGTGATCTTGAGTGTATCAGCAAAAATGTGGAAGCTCTGTATTTGTCTGCAACCTTATCCTTGAGAAAATAGATTCTGCCAGGCACTTACATCATTCCTTGAGTAGTGTTAATGAATCCATAAGCCACTACAAACATGGCTGCTGATCCTTACACATGTACATTTTAAATTGACTATGGTGGATTGCCATTTTCCACCATCTATATGTCACTGCAGTCAAAGGTGGTTGTATGGGATTTTCGGGATGCAGTTGCAGGTCTTGCTGACCCTATTTCGATAATGATATAGCTGCCAGCTAAATGGTGGCTAAATCACTGTGCGTAAACACTGCACGTAGAAAATTGCTATTGGTAATGTGGTAATTTCCCCATTTCTGATAGCTTCAGGCTGCAGCGGGTGTAAGGTTTGTGTTAGGCTGTGGTGGATATAAGGTTAGGGTGAGGCAATGGAGCATGGAGGGTTAGGGTGAGGCTGCGGAGCATAGAGGGTTAGAGTTAGGCTGCTGGCCATGGAGGGTTGGGGTTTAGTTGTGGGACATGGAGTGTTAGAGTAAGACCGAAGGACATGGAGATTTAGGGTTAGGCTGCGGAACATGGAGATTTAGGGTTAGGCTGCGGAACATGGAGATTTAGGGTTAGGCTGCGGAACATGGAGATTTAGGGGTAGGCTGCGGAACATGGATATTTTGGGTTAGGCTGCGGAATACGGAGGGTTAGGCTGCGGCAGGTAGAAGGTCAGGGTTAGGCTGCAGAACATGGATATTTAGGGTTAGGCTGCGGCAGGTAGAAGGTCAGGGTTAGGCTGCGGAACATGGAGGCTCAGTAACAGATACACAGGGATTCACACTCGCAGGGCTGCAGTGTCCTCTTGCTATCTTTGGACCGTCGTGTTTACACTTTAGTGTGAAATAATTCTGCACAGATTTGTATATAAACGCGCCTGAAGTTGCAGGTACCTCCCATGACGCCCCCCTCGCACTTGCGGAATTTAGCAGACTTCCGCCACCATAGGGAAACCTTAATCCTCCGTGCGTATATTTGTGCTTAAGTTGCTTAGATACGTGCGTACATTCTTAACCACACCCTCAATAGGCCATTTAAATGCCTCCCTCCCCCATCCGCTTTCACGTAACTTCCTACGTATCTCACTAAGCGCGGATTTGAAGTCTGTGCCTAATGGATTTCCGTGCCGAGACCCTACGTAGCTTGCGTAAAAAAAAGTTACTTGGCATGCGCAGTTTATCCGATCCTAAAAATACAAATGCGGCGCTTTCATTTGTGTGAATAAGGTCGTGTCTGGAAGTCTGTAGCCGTGCACAGAGCATCGGCGCATCCACACTGTGTAAGACTAACTCCCACCCGCTTATTGNNNNCCCGCCCCTGCGTACGTATCTCACTAAGCGCGGATTTGAAGTCTGTGCCTAATGGATTTCCGTGCCGAGATCTTACGTAGCTTGCGTAAAAAAGCTCTGGACCACCCTCTGGACCCTCTAGTTTGTGTCTTCCCTGAGAAAATTCACTCGTCGTTGCAATATATAATATAGTCCAGACCTTGGTGTTGTGATGAATGCAGTGACTGTAGAGGAAAGCTGATTGTAGGGGCACCTGGACCATGCTTAATACAAGGTACATGAGTGGTCGCAGCAGAGGTGATCACTCATTGGCTAATGATCAGGAATATCTGCGGCTTGCTGCTGCCAGGATTGGGCAATAGTGAGCAATTTGGCCTTTGAGACAATCCACCTATCACAAGGGCTGATGTTCAGAGCTCTGATGGCGGCTGTGTTAGGTGAACAAACCGTTGCTTGAGATTTTTTCTGGCCGTGCTTTAGACAATGTCACCGGCTCCTATTATAAAGCTCCCATAGCCAGGGACGCTGTAAAGGGACCACACGCTGCCTGGTAATTGGGGCTATATTCTCACTACCTAATAGGAACCAGCCAGCGCCGGCAGATCGCTTGTAAAAACCGGATGATCCGGTTATAGGGGGAAGGCGATTTTAGCACTGATTCGTCCACGTTCCGGTTGGCTCGTGCTGTTCACCGCACCTTAAGCAAGATAATAATTGTGTAGTGTGTGGGCTGACAGCTGACCCTTGTATTTCCGGTACAATCTACTTCATACCTTCAGAAGCGTCACAATAAATATAAGGCATTGATGACATTGGGGTAGATCCAGACCTAAGTGCTTGGTAGCGTATTTTCTAGGCACTCCACTCTCTCGTACGCACTTTGGCCATTTTACGCTTTCCAAACCCTACCTTAACTTTTTAAAGCGTAACTACTGACGTTCGTAAAGGCTTCACGTACATAACCACCAAAGCACGCACGGACTGTACGATTTAAATGCCTCACCCCGCCTCCGAAGCGTCATTACGGGTGTCATATGTCTGTCACGCCTCTCTGTTCATACTTACGCTGTTGATACGTGGCTGGTAAAGAAAAGAAAAAGACCAATATGACGCTCACTGGATCAAAGTAGCCACTGAAATCTGGTACCAGATATTAAAATCAAAAATAAAAAATGAATAAACACAATAAAACATAGAGTGCCAGATTATAGTGGCCCTATAACATATCCATGTACCGAGAAATATATCCACTTCAATAAATGATGCCGATCTGAGTAGAAGGGGATTAGCCCCTCTTAGCCCAACTTAAAACAAGTGTCTATATTTGAATTTTAATCTCAGCACAAAATAGACAGCATATATAGTGCAGTCCCATCCATTTAGCGCATCCACTGAAACAAGCTTTTCAAAGTAATAAGCAGCAGAAAGGATTCAATTTCCCCTCTCCCTCCCTTCATGCCATCCTTTCCCCTCTCCCTCCCTTCATGCCATCCTTTCCCCTCTCCCTCCCTTCATGCCATCCTTTCCCCTCTCCCTCCCTTCATGCCATCCTTTCCCCTCTCCCTCCCTTCATGCCATCCTTTCCCCTCTCCCTCCCTTCATGCCATCCTTTCCCCTCTCCCTCCCTTCATGCCATCCTTTCCCCTCTCCCTCCCTTCATGCCATCCTTTCCCCTCTCCCTCCCTTCATGCCATCCTTTCCCCTCTCCCTCCCTTCATGCCATCCTTTCCCCTCTCCCTCCCTTCATGCCATCCTTTCCCCTCTCCCTCCCTTCATGCCATCCTTTCCCCTCTCCCTCCCTTCATGCCATCCTTTCCCCTCTCCCTCCCTTCATGCCATCCTTTCCCCTCTCCCTCCCTTCATGCCATCCTTTCCCCTCTCCCTCCCTTCATGCCATCCTTTCCCCTCTCCCTCCCTTCATGCCATCCTTTCCCCTCTCCCTCCCTTCATGCCATCCTTTCCCCTCTCCCTCCCTTCATGCCATCCTTTCCCCTCTCCCTCCCTTCATGCCATCCTTTCCCCTCTCCCTCCCTTCATGCCATCCTTTCCCCTCTCCCTCCCTTCATGCCATCCTTTCCCCTCTCCCTCCCTTCATGCCATCCTTTCCCCTCTCCCTCCCTTCATGCCATCCTTTCCCCTCTCCCTCCCTTCATGCCATCCTTTCCCCTCTCCCTCCCTTCATGCCATCCTTTCCCCTCTCCCTCCCTTCATGCCATCCTTTCCCCTCTCCCTCCCTTCATGCCATCCTTTCCCCTCTCCCTCCCTTCATGCCATCCTTTCCCCTCTCCCTCCCTTCATGCCATCCTTTCCCCTCTCCCTCCCTTCATGCCATCCTTTCCCCTCTCCCTCCCTTCATGCCATCCTTTCCCCTCTCCCTCCCTTCATGCCATCCTTTCCCCTCTCCCTCCCTTCATGCCATCCTTTCCCCTCTCCCTCCCTTCATGCCATCCTTTCCCCTCTCCCTCCCTTCATGCCATCCTTTCCCCTCTCCCTCCCTTCATGCCATCCTTTCCCCTCTCCCTCCCTTCATGCCATCCTTTCCCCTCTCCCTCCCTTCATGCCATCCTTTCCCCTCTCCCTCCCTTCATGCCATCCTTTCCCCTCTCCCTCCCTTCATGCCATCCTTTCCCCTCTCCCTCCCTTCATGCCATCCTTTCCCCTCTCCCTCCCTTCATGCCATCCTTTCCCCTCTCCCTCCCTTCATGCCATCCTTTCCCCTCTCCCTCCCTTCATGCCATCCTTTCCCCTCTCCCTCCCTTCATGCCATCCTTTCCCCTCTCCCTCCCTTCATGCCATCCTTTCCCCTCTCCCTCCCTTCATGCCATCCTTTCCCCTCTCCCTCCCTTCATGCCATCCTTTCCCCTCTCCCTCCCTTCATGCCATCCTTTCCCCTCTCCCTCCCTTCATGCCATCCTTTCCCCTCTCCCTCCCTTCATGCCATCCTTTCCCCTCTCCCTCCCTTCATGCCATCCTTTCCCCTCTCCCTCCCTTCATGCCATCCTTTCCCCTCTCCCTCCCTTCATGCCATCCTTTCCCCTCTCCCTCCCTTCATGCCATCCTTTCCCCTCTCCCTCCCTTCATGCCATCCTTTCCCCTCTCCCTCCCTTCATGCCATCCTTTCCCCTCTCCCTCCCTTCATGCCATCCTTTCCCCTCTCCCTCCCTTCATGCCATCCTTTCCCCTCTCCCTCCCTTCATGCCATCCTTTCCCCTCTCCCTCCCTTCATGCCATCCTTTCCCCTCTCCCTCCCTTCATGCCATCCTTTCCCCTCTCCCTCCCTTCATGCCATCCTTTCCCCTCTCCCTCCCTTCATGCCATCCTTTCCCCTCTCCCTCCCTTCATGCCATCCTTTCCCCTCTCCCTCCCTTCATGCCATCCTTTCCCCTCTCCCTCCCTTCATGCCATCCTTTCCCCTCTCCCTCCCTTCATGCCATCCTTTCCCCTCTCCCTCCCTTCATGCCATCCTTTCCCCTCTCCCTCCCTTCATGCCATCCTTTCCCCTCTCCCTCCCTTCATGCCATCCTTTCCCCTCTCCCTCCCTTCATGCCATCCTTTCCCCTCTCCCTCCCTTCATGCCATCCTTTCCCCTCTCCCTCCCTTCATGCCATCCTTTCCCCTCTCCCTCCCTTCATGCCATCCTTTCCCCTCTCCCTCCCTTCATGCCATCCTTTCCCCTCTCCCTCCCTTCATGCCATCCTTTCCCCTCTCCCTCCCTTCATGCCATCCTTTCCCCTCTCCCTCCCTTCATGCCATCCTTTCCCCTCTCCCTCCCTTCATGCCATCCTTTCCCCTCTCCCTCCCTTCATGCCATCCTTTCCCCTCTCCCTCCCTTCATGCCATCCTTTCCCCTCTCCCTCCCTTCATGCCATCCTTTCCCCTCTCCCTCCCTTCATGCCATCCTTTCCCCTCTCCCTCCCTTCATGCCATCCTTTCCCCTCTCCCTCCCTTCATGCCATCCTTTCCCCTCTCCCTCCCTTCATGCCATCCTTTCCCCTCTCCCTCCCTTCATGCCATCCTTTCCCCTCTCCCTCCCTTCATGCCATCCTTTCCCCTCTCCCTCCCTTCATGCCATCCTTTCCCCTCTCCCTCCCTTCATGCCATCCTTTCCCCTCTCCCTCCCTTCATGCCATCCTTTCCCCTCTCCCTCCCTTCATGCCATCCTTTCCCCTCTCCCTCCCTTCATGCCATCCTTTCCCCTCTCCCTCCCTTCATGCCATCCTTTCCCCTCTCCCTCCCTTCATGCCATCCTTTCCCCTCTCCCTCCCTTCATGCCATCCTTTCCCCTCTCCCTCCCTTCATGCCATCCTTTCCCCTCTCCCTCCCTTCATGCCATCCTTTCCCCTCTCCCTCCCTTCATGCCATCCTTTCCCCTCTCCCTCCCTTCATGCCATCCTTTCCCCTCTCCCTCCCTTCATGCCATCCTTTCCCCTCTCCCTCCCTTCATGCCATCCTTTCCCCTCTCCCTCCCTTCATGCCATCCTTTCCCCTCTCCCTCCCTTCATGCCATCCTTTCCCCTCTCCCTCCCTTCATGCCATCCTTTCCCCTCTCCCTCCCTTCATGCCATCCTTTCCCCTCTCCCTCCCTTCATGCCATCCTTTCCCCTCTCCCTCCCTTCATGCCATCCTTTCCCCTCTCCCTCCCTTCATGCCATCCTTTCCCCTCTCCCTCCCTTCATGCCATCCTTTCCCCTCTCCCTCCCTTCATGCCATCCTTTCCCCTCTCCCTCCCTTCATGCCATCCTTTCCCCTCTCCCTCCCTTCATGCCATCCTTTCCCCTCTCCCTCCCTTCATGCCATCCTTTCCCCTCTCCCTCCCTTCATGCCATCCTTTCCCCTCTCCCTCCCTTCATGCCATCCTTTCCCCTCTCCCTCCCTTCATGCCATCCTTTCCCCTCTCCCTCCCTTCATGCCATCCTTTCCCCTCTCCCTCCCTTCATGCCATCCTTTCCCCTCTCCCTCCCTTCATGCCATCCTTTCCCCTCTCCCTCCCTTCATGCCATCCTTTCCCCTCTCCCTCCCTTCATGCCATCCTTTCCCCTCTCCCTCCCTTCATGCCATCCTTTCCCCTCTCCCTCCCTTCATGCCATCCTTTCCCCTCTCCCTCCCTTCATGCCATCCTTTCCCCTCTCCCTCCCTTCATGCCATCCTTTCCCCTCTCCCTCCCTTCATGCCATCCTTTCCCCTCTCCCTCCCTTCATGCCATCCTTTCCCCTCTCCCTCCCTTCATGCCATCCTTTCCCCTCTCCCTCCCTTCATGCCATCCTTTCCCCTCTCCCTCCCTTCATGCCATCCTTTCCCCTCTCCCTCCCTCCATGTCAGCAGTCCTCTTAGGAAGCAGGGCCCGTTTTTATAACCTCTGTGTTACTTCCAGTCCTCCCTCTTGACTGGAGAACTCGTAGTAAAAGGGTCCCTGACAACACAAACTTTACAAAGCAAATCATTTATTATCTTTTCTGTTAAGAGGCGAGCACAGAGAATCTAGAAACGTATCGGGATGAACGTCGCTGGACTGATCGATAGACATTCTGTTTTACAGGACGCCCTTCAGAAGTTAACAGAAAAACTGAATCTAAGTGGGACCACAGCAGCCCAGGATTCCTGCAACCCCGCCAAGCATCGCAATACGACGGCAGTGTTAGGGTGCCTGGCCGAGAAATTGGCAGGTCAGTGCGTCACCACAACACCCCACGGTTCCTATTGTCTTTCAATTGTCCTACGAGGCATGCCGCGCTGTAGTTTGGCCACAGACGGAGGTAGATGGAAGATGACCGCTGATTCCACGTGGATACTGTGAGAGGTGGATCGTGGTAGCTCCTAGGGGGAGGTGGATTGTGGTAGCTCCTCGGGGGAGGAGCTACCATGATCCACCTCTCACAGTATCCACGTGGGAATCAGCGGTCATCTTCCATCTACCTCCGTCCGGGACGCTGGATACCGGTATACCTGCACCGCTCACCGTGTTGACTGTGTTACATGTTTTTAACCGCTACGCTTTGGTACGCAGCTTGTATACCAGTGAGGCTAGTGACTGATAGGTTGGTGTTAATGAATGCAAGTTCTTTGATTGTTGCCGCGATCAAGATTCTATACATTTTTTTTTTCCCTGGTTGGCACCTTCACCAGCAATTGCCTGTATAGGAGGGGTCAACTCATTTATCAACAGGTTTTTATATAGCACCATCCTATTACTAAGCATTTAAACATATGTTATATAACAAGACAGGGTAGTGACAGACAGATGGGTGGGTAAGAGGGCTCGGCTAACAAGCTCACACTCTATAGGATATTGGGGTTTGATATGTAATGGGAAGTGCTATATATCACCCAGTAGAGCAGCCAGATTGTATGATAACAGTGCTCAGTGCTCTGTATGATCAGTCACACAGCAGTGTTACTACCAGGACTGAGGGGATATTACTGTGGAGAGAGACAGGGTGTATGGTAACAGTGCTCAGTATGATCAGTCACACAGCAGTGT
>WWET01007008.1:25500-37050 GCA_011038615.1 Limnodynastes dumerilii | reverse complement strand
CAGTGCTGTGTATGATCAGTCACACAGCAGTGTCACTACCAGGACTGAGGTGATATTACTATGGAGAGAGACAGGGTGTATGGTAACAGTGCTCAGTGCTGTGTATGATCAGTCACAGCAGTGTCACTACCAGGACTGAGGGGATATTACTATGGAGAGACAGGGTTTATGGTTTGGATATCAAGGCATTTATTAAGTGTAAAGAGTCGCGATGGGATTTACTAATCCAGACTTCCAGCCCCCCCCCCCCACCATTTTACTTTCAAACAAGTAGGAAAATAATCCTCTCCTCACTTTAGCCGGACAGGTCTTTCATAACCAAGAAGACGGTGTTGGTGCATGGTTTCTCCAGGTTGTTTAAATCAGAGAAACCATTTTACAGTACATGGAATGAACAAAGGGCTTTTCTAAGTCCCCCTTTAACGTGACAAGCCTTTTTTATTTTTTTTTTCAACATTTGTTAAAATGTGTGTTTCAGATTCATGAACGTAAAATTCTGCCGTCCATAACCGAAATATTTTTTATCTTTTAATATAAAATGTAAAGACTGATAAGACTGTGCCCATCACGCCTGCGTGCTTAACTATCTCCGCAGTCTGTCTTTACCACCTCAGCCGGGAGGCTCTTTCACATCAACTACTTTTTAAGTGAAGTCATTTGTCTGCCCGTTTCCTGTTAATTTTTACTGATTTACACTTTTTTGTTTGTGTTTTAGGACCTGCCAGTGTGTCTCTACTGAGCCCTGGAATCCTGGAATATTTGTTAGAAAGTCTGGTAAGTAACATAGGCCCATATTCAGAGCACCGGACATATAACATATACGTCCGGCGTTTAGCGATTTTTACTGCTGCGCATGCGCGGTAATTTTTTAACGTAATCCATGTATCTTTCTTACGTAGATATGTAGAATACGTTAAAATATTACAACGCATGCACAGTAGTAAAAATCGCTAAACACCGGATGTATATGTTATACGTCCCTCTGAATATGTGTAAGTGTGTGTGTGTGTGTGTGTGTGTGTGTGTATACATACATACCTCTTACTGCTGGATTATTGCTCGATATTATTGCTGCTGTGACCTCACTATAGACCCAGAGCACCACAGAGGACAACAATTGCTGGTAAAATATTAATAACTCAGAAGAAAAAGCAATATATTTACAATGTGAATGTGTGTGTGTGTGTGTGTGTGTGTGTGTGTGTGTATAGAACAGGCCCAGTATAAATAAGAGAGCACGGAACGAGGTGACGCTGCTGTGATTCATTCTCCGTGTGATAAGATATGTGCTGAGATGTCTGAGGTTTTATAGAGTGCGTTCGGTTTGAGTTGTGTAATAGCCGTGTTCACCTCTGCCATATTTAGTCAGGAAAGTTAATATATTGCATTACTTTGCACGTGACGGTGACTTTTCTTCACCTTTGTTCTTTGAACAGTTTTACGGAACCATTTTTTCTTTCCTTCATATTTACCTCTGTTTGAGATGAGAAACAAGTGAATACAAAGCTTCGCTTCTTATCAAATATATGAAATGTGTGCAAGGGTATATATAAATGGAAAAGGTGCAGCCAGGAACACAAATGACCACCGTGTAACTACAAGGAACAAAAACCGCTCCGGGGCTCCATACAAACCAATGTATAACACTTCTGTGTCGGCACATACATGTATAGGGGGTGTAGTTCACAATACAGCTATATTGGGCTAAGCTCACCTGCACAGTGTTGTGGCGTCTCCTATAGGGGAGTCCCTGACTTGTGTTACAGTATGTGCCCTCAGGATGTCTGCGGTAAGACAAATCCTCCTATTAGATAGTATGCAGCAGCCATACTGTGGAGGAGTAATAGTAACGAGAACACGGCGTCACTGCTTTTTGGAATCGCTTATATAAAATAGACTCTGTTAGAGCCGTGCTATCTTCAACGCAGCATAATAATAGGAACGATGGTGTCTTGTGAGCCCGGTCATACAGTGCGGCCCCTCTCCTCTTCCCAGAATCCTCCAGTCTCTGTACCTTACCAGATTTCTTATGTGACTGGAGCATAGGTTTTTCCCCCATATATACTCCCCCATGGCCCCGTCCTCTCTTAGATTCTATTCTGTTCTATCAGATTGATCTCTGCATGGGTGTACATATTGGAATGCGCTGTGTTTCATCCTGAAGAATATCCCTTCCAAAAGAGATGTTGGGTTGTGTTTGCAAGTGAATGCTCCCTCTTAATCCGGCCCCACACTCTATCCCAGCCGTCCTTTCCCATACTAATAGCATCTGACCGATCCCATCATCAAGCAAGTATCTAGGCAGCAGGTTCAGTTCTATATAGGCGATGTTGTACGTTCTAGCACCAGCACACGCCTATCCATATAAAATCGCTTTCCAGACATAGCCTGATGTCTGTCTGGTGACAGGCAGAACATTTGGGGTGAGGTTAGCAGTAGTTGTACTTGAATGTTAACTAGTTGCAATATCAGATGGCAGAGGGCATATTTCATAAAATATCTTGGGGGCAGAAAATTCATTAAAAAAGTGTTTTAAAAAAATATTAAATAAAATTGAATGAAAAACAAAAAAAACAAAAATATATATATACGCCTTTAATGGAGATGTATCTGCATGAAATACATAGTGGAGGCCTGATAAGTCGCCACTGTAGTCTTATAAAGGGCCTGCATGGGTTTACTGTGTCAGGGCTGGCAGGATGTGTAGTGAGTCTGGTAAAACGCGTTGTACATCTCTCATGTGCTATTATACCAGTATAATCCACTGCTCTTTGTCTTTTGCAGAATTTCCGGTTCCATCCTATGGTTATTCTATTTGCTCTTATTGCACTGGAGAAGTTTTCCCAAACAAGTAAGAGAAATAGTCCAGAGTCTGGATGTGTCTGTGCTACTAAACCCCTTTCACATCGCCACGAAAAACCCAGGTTGTTGGTGTTCTGAAAGGTGCCGAGGTCCTGGTTCCAGGTCTAATAACCCGGGACTCGGACACGGGGGAAAACAGAAGGGTTTTTTCCTGTGCCTGGTGGTACTGTTAAAGGTGCTGACCCGGGTTTTTCAACCAGAGACTCGCCCAACACACCCGATTGGAGGGAAATGTTATTGTTGCTATGCAACAGTAAATAAGTCCCTACCCCGGAGCCATGTGCAGCCCCTTCACGATATCGGGGTAGACCCGGGACCCATAATCTCCCATCTCTACCTTAGAGTTTTTTAAGGCATGTGAAAGCGATTAATGACCCCAGCAGGGAGAATGAGACTTACCGATGAGTAAATTACATCAGTAAGGGTGCAGAGCAGTGTTGGCTAACCTGTGACACTCCAGGTGTTGTGAAACTACAATTCCCATCATGCTTTGTCAAGTATCCGCTATGCTTTTGCAGTTAAGGCATGCTGGGACTCGTAGTTTCACAGCACCTGGAGTGTCACAGGTTAGCCAACACTGGTGTAGAGGCTTATAGTAAAAGTCCCACATTAACTTGTAACTTATATATCTAAATGTCAGCTTAATAGCACGGAGATGCTGTAATAGGCGAAACGCGTGCTGGTTATTTGTTTATCACAATAGGTTTCTTGCTGCCTGTACTCAGTGTGTGCGCTTTGCACTTTATCAATAAAGATTCCTCCTCTCTGAGTTAGCCGCACCCACAGCCACACACCCTGCGCATGTAACTGGGGGCTGCATCCTGACAGCAGATGGCGCTGTGCTGGGAGCGCTGGTAGAGGATCTCCCCTGTAGTCCGCCTCATACATGCAGCTTTGCACCAGTGCGATAAGTTGCGTCCTGACATGCGGCAGCCAAGCACAATGAAGATACTTTCCCGGATGTTCCCAGCGATCCAAACACACATTTAGGGCGGCCGGGTGACTGCAGCGTCTCCCGTGTGATTCACTCCCGGTTATGTATGTTTCAGTTTTTATTTATTCTTTTCTTCCAGGTGAAAATAAAATGACCGTCTCGCAGTCCCAGATCAGCGACCGCCTTCTCCTGCTGGAGACCTGGACCAACAATGGAGACTTTCTAAAGCGTCAGGTCGGCTTCTGCGCTCAGTGGAGCTTAGACAACTTGTGTACGTCACTCCCCGGCCTGCTCTACAGCAAGGATATAATAAGAATGAATCCACTCCGTGATCAGTCCTTCATTCATTCATTCCTTCCTTCCTTCCTTTATTCATTCATTCATTCCTTCCTTCCTTCATTGCTTCCTTCTTCCTTCCTTCCTTCCTTCCTTCATTCCTTCCTTCCTTCCTTCATTCATTCATTAATTCCATTCATTCATTCCTTCCTTCCTTCATTCATTCCTTCATTCATTCATTCCTTCCTTCCTTCAGTCCATTCATTCATTCCTTCCTTCTTCCTTCCTTCCTTCCTCCCTTCAGTCCATTCATTCATTCATTCATTCATTCCTTCGTTCATTAATTCCTTCATTCATTCATTAATTACTTCCTTCATTTATTCATTCATTCCTTCCTTCAGTCCTTCATTTATTCATTAATTTCTTCCTTCATTCATTAATTTCTTCCTTCATTCATTCATTCATTCATTAATTCCTTCTTCCTTCAGTCCTTCATTAATTCCTTCCTTTTTTCATTCATTTCTTCGTTCAGTCCATTCATTCATTCATTAAATCCTTAATTCATTAATTCCTTCGTTCAGTCCATTCATTCCTTTATTCATTCATTCATTCATTTCTTCTCTCTTTATTGTAGTTTTAAAAGAAGGGAGGCAGCTGACGTATGAGAGAGCAGACCTGTCTCCGATTAATGCCATGCTGAATAGTAACGATGTCAGCGAGTACCTCAAGATCTCTCCCTACGGATTAGAGGTAAGGAATGTAAATAGCGGTCACATGTCCGTACCCTGCTAGGTGCCCTGCTGGTACATTGCTGGGCATCCAGCGCCGACATACTGGGAGAACCCAAATATTTAGGAGACGTTGGACTGGATCCAGCCTCTCCGTGCCGGCTGTCTCTTTCCTCGCCCTCTCTGTCTCTTTCCTCGCGCTCTCTCTCTCTCCCTGCACCTTCTTTCTTTGTCTTTCTTTCTATGTCCATAAAGAAGGGAAGATCACAGGTCCGGAGCTCATTTTGGGCCCCAAACTTCCTTTTTTTAAAGCCATTTTGTGATTGCGTGTGAGGATGGTGACAGCCGTTCCCTGACCTGTGCCAGCGATGTGCATGTGTGTGTGACTGCCAGTGATGTGCATGTATGTATGTATGTATGTATGTATGTATGTATGTGTGTGTGACTGCCAGTGATGTGCATGTATGTATGTATGTATGTATGTGTGACTGCCAGTGATGTATGTGTGTGACTGCCTGTGACGTGCATGTATGTGTGTGACTGCCTGTGACGTGCATGTATGTGTGTGACTGCCTGTGACGTGCATGTATGTGTGTGACTGCCTGTGACGTGCATGTATGTGTGTGACTGCCTGTGACGTGCATGTATGTGTGTGACTGCCTGTGACGTGCATGTATGTGTGTGACTGCCTGTGACGTGCATGTATGTGTGTGACTGCCTGTGACGTGCATGTATGTGTGTGACTGCCTGTGACGTGCATGTATGTGTGTGACTGCCTGTGACGTGCATGTATGTGTGTGACTGCCTGTGACGTGCATGTATGTGTGTGACTGCCTGTGACGTGCATGTATGTGTGTGACTGCCTGTGACGTGCATGTATGTGTGTGACTGCCTGTGACGTGCATGTATGTGTGTGACTGCCTGTGACGTGCATGTATGTGTGTGACTGCCTGTGACGTGCATGTATGTGTGTGACTGCCTGTGACGTGCATGTATGTGTGTGACTGCCTGTGACGTGCATGTATGTGTGTGACTGCCTGTGACGTGCATGTATGTGTGTGACTGCCTGTGACGTGCATGTATGTGTGTGACTGCCTGTGACGTGCATGTATGTGTGTGACTGCCTGTGACGTGCATGTATGTGTGTGACTGCCTGTGACGTGCATGTATGTGTGTGACTGCCTGTGACGTGCATGTATGTGTGTGACTGCCTGTGACGTGCATGTATGTGTGTGACTGCCTGTGACGTGCATGTATGTGTGTGACTGCCTGTGACGTGCATGTATGTGTGTGACTGCCTGTGACGTGCATGTATGTGTGTGACTGCCTGTGACGTGCATGTATGTGTGTGACTGCCTGTGACGTGCATGTATGTGTGTGACTGCCTGTGACGTGCATGTATGTGTGTGACTGCCTGTGACGTGCATGTATGTGTGTGACTGCCTGTGACGTGCATGTATGTGTGTGACTGCCTGTGACGTGCATGTATGTGTGTGACTGCCTGTGACGTGCATGTATGTGTGTGACTGCCTGTGACGTGCATGTATGTGTGTGACTGCCTGTGACGTGCATGTATGTGTGTGACTGCCTGTGACGTGCATGTATGTGTGTGACTGCCTGTGACGTGCATGTATGTGTGTGACTGCCTGTGACGTGCATGTATGTGTGTGACTGCCTGTGACGTGCATGTATGTGTGTGACTGCCTGTGACGTGCATGTATGTGTGTGACTGCCTGTGACGTGCATGTATGTGTGTGACTGCCTGTGACGTGCATGTATGTGTGTGACTGCCTGTGACGTGCATGTATGTGTGTGACTGCCTGTGACGTGCATGTATGTGTGTGACTGCCTGTGACGTGCATGTATGTGTGTGACTGCCTGTGACGTGCATGTATGTGTGTGACTGCCTGTGACGTGCATGTATGTGTGTGACTGCCTGTGACGTGCATGTATGTGTGTGACTGCCTGTGACGTGCATGTATGTGTGTGACTGCCTGTGACGTGCATGTATGTGTGTGACTGCCTGTGACGTGCATGTATGTGTGTGACTGCCTGTGACGTGCATGTATGTGTGTGACTGCCTGTGACGTGCATGTATGTGTGTGACTGCCTGTGACGTGCATGTATGTGTGTGACTGCCTGTGACGTGCATGTATGTGTGTGACTGCCTGTGACGTGCATGTATGTGTGTGACTGCCTGTGACGTGCATGTATGTGTGTGACTGCCTGTGACGTGCATGTATGTGTGTGACTGCCTGTGACGTGCATGTATGTGTGTGACTGCCTGTGACGTGCATGTATGTGTGTGACTGCCTGTGACGTGCATGTATGTGTGTGACTGCCTGTGACGTGCATGTATGTGTGTGACTGCCTGTGACGTGCATGTATGTGTGTGACTGCCTGTGACGTGCATGTATGTGTGTGACTGCCTGTGACGTGCATGTATGTGTGTGACTGCCTGTGACGTGCATGTATGTGTGTGACTGCCTGTGACGTGCATGTATGTGTGTGACTGCCTGTGACGTGCATGTATGTGTGTGACTGCCTGTGACGTGCATGTATGTGTGTGACTGCCTGTGACGTGCATGTATGTGTGTGACTGCCTGTGACGTGCATGTATGTGTGTGACTGCCTGTGACGTGCATGTATGTGTGTGACTGCCTGTGACGTGCATGTATGTGTGTGACTGCCTGTGACGTGCATGTATGTGTGTGACTGCCTGTGACGTGCATGTATGTGTGTGACTGCCTGTGACGTGCATGTATGTGTGTGACTGCCTGTGACGTGCATGTATGTGTGTGACTGCCTGTGACGTGCATGTATGTGTGTGACTGCCTGTGACGTGCATGTATGTGTGTGACTGCCTGTGACGTGCATGTATGTGTGTGACTGCCTGTGACGTGCATGTATGTGTGTGACTGCCTGTGACGTGCATGTATGTGTGTGACTGCCTGTGACTGCCTGTGATGTGCGTGACTGCCTGTGACTGCCTGTGATGTGCATGTATGTGTGACTGCCTGTGATGTGCATGTATGTGTGTGTGCCTGTGATGTGTATTTATATCAATGCTGGTTACTAAGCACAGTTTCATATGATTTATGGCCTCCCCCATCCCGGACCGCACAGCGTTACCTCCTGACACCATTTACAGGCTAAAGCTCCGCTTCACATGAAAGCCGTTCAGTTACTATGGGAAACCTCTTCTGTCAGAATGACCTTTGTGTTATTAGCACCGTATTTTCCACACCTTCCTCCATGCATGGGACGCGGACCTGCCTATAACTGCGTGTGCGCAGATGGCTGATTGGCGGGAAGTAACCGCGCTTTCACCGTTTTCTTTCCCAGGCCCGCTGTGACGCCTCCTCCTTTGAGAGCGTCCGATGTACGCTCTGCGTAGACTCCGGTGTATGGTACTATGAAGTAACCGTCATTACCTCCGGCGTTATGCAGATTGGATGGGCCACCAAAGATAGCAAGTTCCTCAATCATGTGAGTACGACACTGTGGTCTGTGTGTGTTACTCTTGGGGGCAGCGATGACAGTCACACGTCTGTAATGATATTCTATTGCTGCTTGTACTCTGTATGGTGTTGTGGATGTAAAAGGCATAAAAAAGATATTTTGGAACTAGAAAGGGTTCAGAAAATGGCGACAATCTTGATAAAGGACATGGAGTCATTGAGCTATGAGGAACGGCTGGCCAGGCTAGATGTATTAAAAGAGGCGTCTAAGGAGATACGATTACTATAAACAAATACATCAGGGTCAATACGGGGTACTTTCATGGGAACTTTTTACCCCAAGGACTGTACACAGGACACGGGGTCACCCACTAAGGTTAGAGGAAAGAAAGTCTTACAACCGGCAAAGGAAAGGATTCTTTACAGTCAGGGTGTGGGGTCACTGCCGGGGAAGGGCTCTTTACAGTAAGGGCAGTTAGGGTATGGAGTCACTGCCATGGAAGGTTTCTTTACAGTAAGGGCAGTCAGGATGTGGAGTCACTGCCAGGGAAGGGTTCTTTACAGTAAGGGCAGTCCGGGTATGGAGTCACTGCCAGGGAAGGGTTCTTTACAGTAAGGGCAGTCAGAGTGTGGAGTCACTGCCAGGGAAGGGTTCTTTACAGTAAGGGCAGTCAGGGTACGGAGTCACTGCCGGGAAGATTTTGATGGCAGATTCACTGAATATGTTTAAGAAAGAGTTAGACAAATTTTTTACAGAAAAGGGCATCCAGGGTTACAGACGTTAATTAATACGAGGGGTAGTAGAGGATCCTGGGGGTAATGGGGTGGTCATTGTGGGTCAGGAGAGATTTTATCAGATTGCAGCAGATTGGAGGTTGCTTCATCTGGATCAATTTCAGTTATAAGTTGAGTTATAGTTGATGAGGTTGGAGAAAAGACGCCAATCCATCAAGTTCAACCTATTATGGATCTCCTGCGATCTCTAAGTTAATCAGATGTTTTCTGAAGTAGGCTTTTAATCCAGCCAGTAATATGTGATTTTTATTAGGGATCGTAGCGTTTGTGTTGGAGAGGATTGAGAAAAACACTGTGCTCTATATGCAAATGCCGCTATCGTGTGGGAGGCTGCAATGTGCCCCTCTGGAAGCACATTCAGGCAGTGCCCGGGACTAATTATCATGCAGGCTGCCTGCTGCACACAGTCCGTGAATCACCATCCGGTGGGCAGCGTGTTGTTGTTATCCGCTGTTCTAAGCGGAAAGGGACTTGTGTATTTGCATAAAGTAATTGGGCAGCGCGTGGATCCACACCGCAGCCAAATGTGACATGTTTACTTTCATTTTGTGACTGGCGGGATGGCTGGGCATCGCTGGCATCCGCTAATCACGGTCTGTGTGTGTAGGAAGGATATGGCATCGGCGATGATGAGTATTCCTGTGCATATGACGGCTGCAGGCAGCTGATCTGGTACAACGCCAAAAGTAAACCTCACCAACATCCCTGCTGGAAAGAAGGTACGAGGCCCGTTCACCGGGGTCCTGCTTGTTGCCTGTTCAGTATATGGTAGTATGGAGTAATAAGGAATTGCACTGATCACTGCAGTGCTTGTGTTTCTTCATTGTAGGGCTGTGGAGGGGAGTTTGTTTTTATTATAAGAGGGTCCGGGGGTAACACCGAGGCCGGGTCTGAGAGCTGGAAAAGCCGTGGTGGCTGGTCTTTGGCAAAGTGACATTGAAGAACTTAATAGGTAAAGGACAGTGTATACCAGGTCCTGACATGTGACGATGCTGACATTGTGCTGCTCAGAGCAGATGGATTGTGAGGGGGGTGTGGATAGGTGCCGCGAGACGACCTTCACCCACATGGATTATTCGGCCCCGATTTGCACGCCAGGTCCAAATTTCTGGTAGCCGCAGTGACCATAATTTTGGGCTTGGCATTCGTGGGGCCCTGTAGTATGGCATTCTCTGCTTCCACTCTACACAGTAGCCATTAAAGCCCATTCCCCGCATCGCCACCGATCTGTCCTCCTCTCTCTTCACGTTACAATGCGTCAATGTCATTTCGCCAAAGACCGACCTCCAGCCTCTCGCGCCGCTGTCTCCGTCACCCGTTTCTTGTCCTCTACCTTTGGGATCCTTTGGTTGCTCTCAATGTCGCATCAACTTTACAGAATAACGTTTCCGTCTTCATCCTTGGCTTTGGGAGAGATGTTCTGCAGAACCATCAAAATATTTGTTTTAAAGTAATGGTTTGTGAGCACCTGCAGAGTATCACTATCTAGGATTTACTTCATACAGGACCCTCAGTAACCATTTAAAGATTTTAAAGCGTACCAGTAACGTTTAGTTTTATGCAGCCAAAGGGTTTTGTCCTCTGAAGACTGACGGCAGGGTAAGATTATTTTGCTCTCCGTCCCGCAGGTGACACAGTGGGATTTTTATTGGATCTGCACAAAAAACTTATGATTTTCTCATTAAATGGGAACCAGCTTCCTCCAGAAAAACAAGTTTTCTCTTCTGCAACGTAAGTAAAGAAAAATCCCCTATTTCTCAGTAACTTCCTTGACCTCTACCTGTGTCTACATTGCTTGTTTGTGAACCAAGGTAACATGGTGTTATTTATTATCTATTAACAGGGTTTTTTTATAGTGTCATAATATTACGTAGCACTTTACAGTATTAACGATCATTATAACAGACTGGATGGTGGGTAAGAGGCCCTGCTCACACACTTACACTCTATAGGACTTGGGTGTTTGATACATAAGGTGACGTGCTCTATATTATGGGTGTATGGTAACAGTGCTCAGTGCTGTGTATGATCAGTCACACAGCAGCGTCACTACCAGGACTGAGGGGATATTACTATGGAGAGAGACAGGGTGTATGGTAACAATGCTCAGTGCTGTGTATGATCAGTCACACAGCAGTGTCACTACCAGGACTGAGGGGATATTACTATGGAGAGAGACAGGGTATAAGTTTGTGTAAATCATGTAATAGAAAGGGGAATTGGATAGAAAGTGGTTGTAAATAGGGTAGATGAAGGGTAAGAAGTAGGTCATTAAGATTTTCTGAAGAGATCAGTTTTAAGGGAGCTCTTGAAAGTTTAGAGAGTAGAGGATAGTCTTGATGGGCGAGGAAGGTTATTCCAGAGAGTGAGTGCAGCCCAAGAGAAGTCCTGTAACTGCCAATCAGTGTTTTGTTGTGTGATAACACTTTGGAAGAATGTGGTATGGAAATCTTTTTTGGGTATAGTTTATTATATGGAAATATCAAGTAAAGAA
>WWET01007007.1:47524-58468 GCA_011038615.1 Limnodynastes dumerilii | reverse complement strand
TTTTCGTTTGTCCATCTCTTGTTTATCTTTTCATACATTGGTCCTGAGGGATTGAAGATTTTAACAAAGAGACTGAACATTAAATCCTGAAAAGGATTTTTTCCTTGAACATTTAATTTAAAAAAAAAGGATTTTTTCCTTGAACATTTAATTTTCACTCCATGATATGCCGCTATGTATTTCTGTTTTTAGTTGTGATTGCTTATTTATCACTTACTAATTTATTACTATTTATTTAGTTTTTATTTGTACACACAATCAGCGCTGTAGCCATATGTTTTAGTATTTTTTTCAGATTGTTATTTGGGAGGTTTTGGCACCTTCTTAACGTATGTCACTGCTGCAGATTTGAAGGGGGCGCTATAAAGTGGTACACACCCCTTTCACCACCATCTCTTGTCTACCTGAGAGATGCTCTCACCACCTGCCTTCACATCTACAAGAGACCACTTAACTCTGAGTAACGCAACCTGTCCTCCGCCACGTGTTCCACCCTCTAACCACTACAAGAGCCTATTGCGGCCTAGCGACCTACCCTAACCAACAGGGCCTAATGCCCTACAACTAAACGGGGGCCTAGTGCTTAACTTACCAATAGGCTTCCCGCAGGTCCCTAACCAGGACCTAGCGCCCGTCCCTAATCAGAGCCTAATGCCTGCTAAACTAGGCAGGGCCTTCTGCCCTGAATTAACGCAGGATCTATTACCCTGTTACCATATAGCTATCTATAGGGCATTATGCCCTCTTCTACAGGGGCCTAGTGCCTCTCACCCCCTACGCCCCTGGCGCCAGATCCCTGGTGGTTCAATGAAGAGGGGGCTCTGTCCAAGCCTGGACCTGAGGACTAATGCAGTGGTGGCAGTGGGAAGAAGTCCTGTGCCTGTTGCTCTTGGGGAGGGGTCCAAGGGGCCATAGTATGCTGCCACTGCTTGTTGTCTAGGAGACAGAAAGAGTTAAATAAAGGTCTCCCCATTCAGGGTCTCACCCTCCTGCATGTTGCCTTCTGATCCAGGTTCTGCTCTCTCTTTAGCCTGTGCTTCTTTTCCTCCTGCCGACGGCGCTTCAGCTGTTCCTGTAGGCGCCGCTCCTGAACTTCTCCAGATAGTTCTTTTTGCTTCCTTCTCTTCAGCCTCTTTTGGCCACACTGCAGGTCTGATAAAGCTGAGCCCCACTTCTTGCCTTCTCTGCTGGGCTTTTCTTTCTTTGATCTCCTCTGGCCACTTCTGCTTCCTCCCAGCCCATGCAGTGGATTTTTTATCCAGCCTCAGGGGTTGATGGGAGTGGTGATTGGTTCACCCCGGCACTGCAATGCCCCCTGGGTACCGCACTACTCCATGTGTCTGACTGGCAGCCAATCAAAATTGATTGGACACCAGCTGGAGCTCCTGGTCAGAGCCAGGAGTGGAACTGGAACAAGGCTTGACTGAACCTGGACTGGCCAGGAGTGGAACTTGAAGCAAGACTTGACTTGATCTGGGCTAGACTAGGTGACTTGACTGGAACAGGATTAGACTTGACCTGAGCTGGACCACTTAACATGAACTAGAACAGGATTAGACTTAACCTGGGCTGGACCAGGTGGATTGAACTGGATCAGGATTAGATTTGACCTGGGATGGACCAGATTATTTGAACTAGAACAGGATTAGTCTCGACCTGGACTAGACCAGGTGACTTGAACTGGAACAGGATTGACAGTCTGCAGACAGCTTAGGTCTGTAATAGCAGAGGTTTTGTAGCTGAAGCAATACTCTGCAGGCTGTTGAACAAGATAAACAGTCTGTAACAGCAGAGGTCTTGAAGCTGGAGCAATATTTTGCAGGCTGTTGAACAAGATAGACAGTCTGCAACAACAGAGGTCTTGAAGCTGGAACAATATACTGCAGTCTGTTCTCTGCTGGCAAGGTTATTCTGTTTGGTGCCAGCAATATACAGGGAAGTATGCAGTGGACATCATGGATGGAGGTGCCACTACTGAGAGTGGCACCTCCCTGAAGGCGGAGAGCGGGCACACCTGGAGAAAGCCACTGACAGGCGGCTCTTGACGTGGTAAGTCCTGCTTTTTGTGACACAGGAACACTTCAGTTCTAGGACTTCAGCACTCAGTAAACGATCCTCTGACGGTGTCCCCTCTGACATGGCGTCCAGCTTCTCCTGCTGATAGTGGTCTTCTAACGTAGCCTTTGGGTCCTTGCGTTCTGCTGACACACCTTGGAGAAGCCTTAGCAGGGGTATCAATGTTGGGGTGTGAGGTAGCTGTATACTCTTCTTACCCTTCGTACTTCTGGCACCAGCCACTTCCTGTCGGTGCAGACCTGGGCACAGCCTGCAATTTTCTCCCGCTGACAGAAATCTTCCCGAATGGTTTTTGAAACTTCATGCCACTCTGCTTCTTTATGCAGGTCCCCCAACTTCAAGCTTGCCACAGGGACTACCTTCATCTTCAGGACTCTCTTTGCAAAGTCCCAAAAGTCTACATCTGCTGTGAGGCAATCCCTGCCTTAGTGTCACCGCTGTCCACAACTGTCACATTGGAGCTCTTTTTCTAACCCACGCCAGGCTGTCTGCCCGGCTAGCCTCCTCAAGTGCTCCAATGCTCCCTGCGCCGCCACACCAAATTCCACCTGCGTGACCATCTTCCAGTCCTCCTGCAGGACTTTCTCCCTTGGCTGGGCACATCTTTGCTAGCAACTCCCATCTGGCCGAGCCACCTCCTGCGATTCCTTTCGACGATCGCTAGGGTCCTATGGATCCATTGATACTCTTGCAGACACTCTATCTTCAGCTGCCAGGCATCTCCCTCTGGCCAGCTCACCCATCCAACTCTTCATCCTGGCGGCATGCTGATACCGCACCTGGACAGTCCCGGTCTGCATGTCCATGCTGCTGACAGGTCCAACACCTGAACTCCTCAGCTTCCTTCCGACGCTCTGCCTTTGTCTTCCTGCATCGTTTCTGCCACTCCAGTGCTCTCTAGAAGGCCACCATAAACTGCTACTCAGAGTTGATCACGTCTCCATCCCTCACCGTGCTCTCCATCGTGTCCTTCAGGATTATGCCGGCTACACCAAAATGTAATGGGTGGTATACAGTGGCCTAGAATGTAAGGTTCCTACCTGATCCTGAAGAACAGCTAGAGAAGACGCGCTGTTTCCTCTCCCGGTCCCAGATGTAACGCTCCACTAATCTGTAAAAGAGAACAGCATTAGTGAAGGTCCAACACCAAACAATGACCTGAGAGAATGGGAACATTAATGCACAGGTGAGGTATTCGTCATCACCAACCAAGGCCTCAGACACCTCTTTTCGTCAACAACTGGCGAATGGAGCAGAAACTCTCACACGCCTTCCGGTTCCATCTCCGAATCGGTGGAAGGAGAGGAGAAAAAACACCACGCAAAACACAGGAATTAATACTCACCACAGTCTCTTGTCTACCTGATAGATGCTCTCACCACCAGTCTTCACACCTACAAGAGACCACATACCTCTAAATACATCAACCTGTCCTCCACCACGTGTTTCACCCTCTAACCACTACATGAGCCTGTCGCTCCCTGTAGCCTATACAATGCTGGTCACCCTCCTCTGTGTCATAGCAACCTACCCTAACCAACAGGACCTAATGCCCTACAACTAAATGTTGGCATAGTGCTTAACTTACCAATAGGTCCCTAACCAGGAGCTAGCACCCGTCCCTAACCAGGGCCTAATGCCTGCTAAACAAGGCAGGGCCTTCTGCCCTGAATTAATGCAGGATCTAGTACCCTGTAACCGTATAACTATCTATAGGGCGTAATAACCTCTTCTACAGGGGCCTAGTACCTCTCTATCTAATAGGACCTGTGCCCTATGTCATACAGGGCCTATTGCCCTCAAATGGGGGACTCCACCCTTATGCCTCTGGTGCCAGATCCCTGCTGGTCCAGTGGGGGGGGGGGTCTCTACCCAAGCCTGGACTTGAGGACTAATGCAGTGGTGGCAGTGGGAAGAGGTCCTGTGCCTGTTGCTTTTGGGGAGGGGTCCAGGGGCCACAGTATGCTGCCACTGCTTGTTGTCTAGGGGAAGCAGAGAGTTAAATAAAGGTCTCCCCATCTGGGGTCTCACCCTCCTGCATGTTTCCTTCTAATCCAGGGTCCACTCTCTCTTCAGCCTGCACTTCTTTCCTCCTGCTGCCAGCACTTCAGCTCTTTCTGTAGGTGCCGCTCCTCATTTTCCCCAGGGAGTTCTTTTTGCTTGCACACTGCAAGTCTGGTACAGTTAGGTAACACTTCTTGCCTTCTCTGCTGGGCTTTTCTTTCTTCGGCCTCTTCCGGCCACTGCTGCTTCTTCCCAGCCCATGCAGTGGATTTTCTATCCAGCTGCAGGGGTTGATGGGAGGGGTGACATGGCGAGACCTGATGGCTCACCGCACTTGCCCCTACCAAGATGGTGCCATCCCCCGCTGCACCACTCATAGATAGATAGATAGATAGATAGATAGATAGATAGATAGATAGATTTAAAAGTGCTAAAAACACTGCTGCAATCCTTAAATGGCAAAAGGATCCCAACCTTTAAACAAAACAATACATATATAATCAGCAATTCAAGGAAAGCGCTGTATACCCTAAATAACAAATCAACATATAATATGTATCATAAAACCTGAATAGGAACAAAGGGGCTGATCCAGAGCTACGCCTGCCGAAGTAGCTACGGCGGGCGTAAGCGTAAGATCGGCTGAAAAGCCAATCTACGCATGCGCCGGGTAGATGTTGCCCGGCATATCTACGGAAACGTCCGTAGCACCAGCATAGTAACGCTGGAGGGGGCTTCCCCCAGCGTTACTACGCTGTAGTTAGTGTAGGGAGGTGGGGGGAGGGTGGGTAATGAGGCTGGGAAGGCGATGTTATCGTAACAACGCCGCCGTCCCAGCGTAGTTACCCTCGCTTACGCCGGCTGAAGTTAAGGTAGCCTTCAGCCAGCGTAAGCGAGGGTAAGTATGCTGGGGGCAGGGGGAGAATCAGAGGGAGTCCATGATGCAACGTTGAGTATTAGTACACTCAGTGCTACATAGTAGCCCTGGATCAAGCCCAAAGTCCTAACGACATACAGGGTGAGAGATGATAATAAATGACATCAATTCAAGTCTGTACAAAATCCGCAAATGTAGATATTACACATTTAATAAACACACTCACAAATATCTTTTCATCCAAGACTTCTATATGATTAATGTCTGTATGCGTTCCTATTTTTTTAAACTGTGCTTTATCTTTGTAGATGGGTTAATCAACGAATAATGTAGCTGTAGTAGGTTATAGTAGCTGCAGTAGGTTATAAACATTATTAGATTAGAATATGAAATGTGTGTGACTGTGAGATATGCTGATGAACCAGGAGGTGAAAAAAGGAAGACCCCAGGACCAATGATGAGCCAGGAACCAAAGAAAGTCTTGAGATCCCTCCAATCAACAGACATTCGGCGATCCTTTCATCATTGTATTTAAAAGGACTATCTTGTGGACATTGTCTCCTTATTTATGATACCAGAAACCTAGACAGGATGCTTGCTTCATGAATACCTAATTAAATTTGTGCACCAGAAGGTTTCCTTCTGATGTGTAACTACAACGTACTAATGAGTAAGATCCTGCAGCACAAACTTACACTCATTTGTTAACAAAAATGTAATTTACAAATTAATCATTGCTCCTTGATAATGAAGTCGCATTGTCTATGAGAAACCTTTGAAGCCTCAGAGAAAGCATTCCATTGTCTGATTGCATTTCTCTTCCCCATGCAAAGATTAATTTTTATATTTTGATGTTTTTAACTTGGTTTCCACATCTCTCTCTCTTGATATGCATTTTCTCATATTGAGTGTCCCATTAACCTGACTTTGTTTCTTTCGTGCTCCAGCCTGTTTGTGTCTGCCTTGTGTTCCTTGATTCTGTTACACACCACCGCAGACGCCGCGTGGTGTGTAACGCTGCAGCACCCGTCTCCACTCCTGTCCTTACCTCTCGACGGGCCACCACGCTCACTCCTCTCCGGTCCGTTGCTCTCTGCTCCCTGCCTCCCGCAGTACCTCCGGCTCACTGGTATCAGCGGCGACCAACGGCTCACTCAGGGGCCGTATGGACGCCGCCATCTTCCTTAGCTTGCGTCCAGCGGTCTCCACGGCAACCTAGCCGCAGCCAATCACCTCCAGGGGCGGTCCTGTCCTCTCTGCAACCCGTGTCTCCTCAGTCCCAGTCAGCTGGCAGGAATTTCTGGCGCGAACAGACTCTCTCCTCATTGGTGCCTGTTCCTTTATAAACCTGGCATTTGCCTTTGGTAAATGCCGGTTATAGCTTCTGCTTCCCCGTGCTGCTTTCTCTCTCTTACCTCTCTTGTTCCAGATTCTATTGCGTTCTTGAGTGCCCTCTGTATCCCTGCCTTGTTCCTGGTTGTTACCATTCGTGTCTCCATCCGTGCTCTCTCCTTCTGCCATACCTCCCTTGTACACCCCTTTCCTTCCCTGGTTGCTTGTTTGTGTGGCCCTCAGGGGCTCGTTCGTGTGAGTGCAGCGTGAATTCCCTAGTAAGTCTGTCCAGTGGTGTTCTCCCGGTTTGTCTGTCTCTATGTTCATTGGTTGTGTGTCTAGTACAGTCTCTTCTGTAACTGCTGCTCCCCGTTTCCCCGCTGTCTCTTATCCACTCCCACTTGATCCTTGTTTCCTATTCCGGGTATCCTCTAAGGTTCGTATCCTGAAGAAGTCTCATCAGCTCCAGTCTATCCCCACCATCAGGGGCTCTAGCGAAGACTCCAGACGGGCACTGGCTCTACCTACTGGTGAGTTACCTGATTCCTCTCTTGTTTGTCATTTGTGTCTGCAACTTTGGTACAGGGAGCACCTCTATTGTACTAAACTATCCGGGGGATCCTTAACTCTCCTGGAGAGCCGTAACAGATTCAGTGAGTGTTTGCCCTTGTTAGTATTGACTGTTCTTCCCTCTGTTATCATTGGGTATTTCCTGTCTCGCTTACACACACTAATAGGACTTGTTCGCCGGGGACCGTGACCTGCCAGAGTTCTGCAGCCAAGCCTTTCCACACTATTAGGGGCTCCAGTGAACACCAGGCTATTTGTAGACTCTGCACCTTGATGGGCTGTCTAACCGTTATAAGTGGCTCAAAAAGGAATATACATTACTGGTTAATTATGGAATAAGCTATGACGGACACAATTATTGCCCTGATTGCCCAGGTGTCCCACTTAACCCAGGTAGTGCAAACTCTTACCTCACAAGTTAAGTCTTAGGAGGTTGCCATTACTAAGTTTCGATGAAACCAAGTTCCTAATCCACTGGCTCCAGCTTCCACCTCAGACGAACAAGATACCATTACCTGATCGCTTCTCCAGAGACCACCGCAAGTTTTGCCAATTCATGAACAGTTGTCTGCTGTACTTCCAACTTTGTCTTAACTCCTTAGGTAATGTAGTAGGCCGAATTATCTCAATCTTACAAGGGGACCCACATGCTTTGGCCTTTAGTCTTCCATCCGAGCATCCCGCTTGTCAGTCTGTGGAGGTGTTCTTCAAGGCACTTGGATTAATCTATGACGATCTAGACCGTATGGCGATAGCTGAGTCCAAGAGCCCGGTACACTCATGTCTTTGGGGCCCCTCAATGCCTCTTCAAAAGGTTAATATATATATCTGTGAATACCGTGTACCCCAAAAGTACCCCCGTGAATCAGTACATAATTACCCGCTAAAAAGCGAAAAATAGCACCAAGGCGAAGATTCATTTAAACTTACAAAAACGTGTTTACTCGACAGAACAGGTTAATGACAAGGTACAGCCTCTAACAATAATCAGCGCAGCGCAGCCAACCAGCAGGCAAGACGTCTATCCAGTCGTCCTCTCAAGAAAAGGTGAGATTGAATGTCCAAAAGCAAAGTCCTTTTAAGTCCATAGATGAAAGGGATCGCCAACCTTCCGCTTGATTGGAGAGATCTCAATCCTCTGGTGGTTCCTAGGTCATCATTGTTCCTGGGGTCTTCCACTGTTCTCTTCCTGGAGGGTCATCTGCATATCCTTCATACAAACATTTTCTATATTCTAACCTAGCTTTGCGCATAACTATTGCCGCTAACATGCGGTCTTATCAGCGTCTAGCTAACATTATGGGTTATGATTTAAGCTACCCTATAAATATAAACATGACATATAAAATACATTCATTCGCTGTCCGGTGGTTTTTTCTCTGTTTACTCCGTCTGTAGAGATAAGACACTGTTTTAATAAATAGGAACATTTTTATACATTGAATATTGTCAAACCCTGTGTGTTTATTAATGTGTAACATGCACATATATATACAGCACAAGTACTAAGACAGGACGTTTTGTCAGATGAATATTTAAGTAACTTCGTACACCAGAAGGTATCCTTCTGATGTTCAAATACCTTCATTTAAATATTTAGCTCTTACGTACTAAGGGACAAGTCTTGTTTACAGTACAAATTAGCACTCACTTGCTAGAAAGTTACAAATTAATTATTGCTCCTTGATCAGGATGTTTCATTGTCTCATGAAATCTTTGAAGTATCAGAGACAGTATTCCATTGTCTGATTGTATTTCTCTGCCCAATGCAAAGATTATTTTCTATATTTTGGGATTAATATCAATGGGCCTGATCCAGAACAACGCATTGGAGCGAATTTACGCGTGGCGGAGACGTAAAATCGCCTATTTCTAAGTAATGCGCAAGCGCACCATAGAAAATACGCTCATTAGCGTAGCATAATTGTGAACGTATGGGCCATTCACGTATTTGTCACGTAAATACTTACGTGTGGGCGTGCCAATTTTACGTGTGTCAACAATACTTTCAATTTACGTGAAGTAGGTGGAGGTTTGTATGTAAAGTGTACAGTATGGGCATGCTAAGCGGCGTACGTTCACGTAGTCTATACGTCCATTAGCGGACGTACGCTGTTACGCGAAAAAAAGTTAAGGTAGGGTTTGGGAAGCGGAACTCAGTGAATTACGTACATTCAAGGGGTGTGCCTAGTGTAAGTAGTGTATCTTTATATTTTCTGTTTTGACATATTCTTTTACCCGGTACGCCCCTTCCTTCTTAAGTTACTACGAACTTTGCAGCAATAGGTTCGTAATGGTGATTCACAGCAATCCCGTTCCTAAGTACAACATAGATTGCGTATAATAAGTTACTACGCATGTGCATTATATCCTTTCCTAAATATATGCACCTAAAAAGTAGCATTTTATTAACTGTGAATCAGGTCCCATGTAAGCATCATAAAACACAATCCTGTAACCACAATAAAAGAAAGCAAATCATATTAGCTACTATAGAATACAGGCAGCATCCTAGTTTCAACATGGTTTAGCCCAGCAGTAACTAAGTTCAAGCACTTACTTAAGTCTGGATCCAGCTCATTATCCTAGTGACTGCTATACCACACAGGCCACCATACTGTACAGACCGCATCCTTCCGACCACTGCAAAATAAATTCAACATTCTTGTAACCACAATGCAGTTTAAAAAGGCCTCAAAAACAGAAAACATTTGCAACCATAAAAAGGCCTCAAAAACAGAAAACATTTGCAACCATAACACAATAGCACAGCTTTGTAAGCACTTGGGGCCGGATCCAGACCCCCGCGTGCTTTGCGTGCGCGCGGGGGGCATGTACTCCCCCTTATGTGTCTCCAGTCTCCCAATATTCTCCTTCATGTGTCTCCAGCCTCCCAGTATTCCCATCATGTGTCTCAAGCCCCCCAGTATTCCCCATTATATCTCTGCAGCCCCCCAGTATCCATATCATGTCTCTGCAGCCCCCCGATTTCCCCATTATGGGTCTGATAAGACGCCAGCCAGCAGCGTAAGATTGGCTTAAAAGCCAATCTGCGCATGCGCCAGGCAGATGTTGATTGGGCGTCCGTAGCAGCTCCGTAGTAACGCTGGAGGGGGCGTCCCCCAGCGTTACTACATTCAGGTTAGTGTAGGTGGGAGAGGGGAGTTAGTTTAATGAGGGAGGGAGAAGTTAGCAGGCATGTGCTCCTGTGTGAGCGTATTTTCCCTTGCTTAGGCCGGCTGAAGTTAGGGTCCCCATCATGTGTCTCAAGTCTCCCAGTATCCCCATCATATCTATGCAGCCCCCCAGTATCCCTATCATGTCTCTGAAGCCCTCCAGTATCATCATCATATCTCTGGAGCCCCTCCAGTATCTCCATAATTTGTCTCAAGTCTCCCAGTATCTCCATCAAGTCTCTGCAGCCCCCAGTATTCCCATCATGTCTCTCCAGCCCTCCCTCAGTATTCCTCATCATATGCCTCCAGGCCCCATCAGTATTCCCCATCATGTGCCTTCAGTCCCCCTCAGTATTCCCCAACATGTGCCTTCAGCCCCCCTCAGTATCTCCCATCATGTGCCTCCAACCCCCTCAGTATTCCCCATCATGTTTCTCCAGCTCCCTCAGTATCTCCCATTATGTGCCTCCAGCCCCTCTCAGTATCTCCCATCATGTTTTCAGCCCCCCCTCAGTATTCCCCATCATGTTTCTCCAGCCCCCTCAGTATTCTCCATCATGGACCTGATCCAGACTTCCGCCGATGCGCTCTGCGTATTAACACATAGCGTAGCGGCATGCACTCCCCCTGACACTCCCCCTGTGAAGGCTACCCTAATTATAGCCGGTGTAACAGTGTGAAATTACGCCGGCCACAGGAGTGTAACTGCCCAAACCCACCTTCATTTCCTTACCTCCCCCCGCCTTCCTTCCATAACTGTTGCGTAGTTACAGCGAGGAACGCCCCCTCAACCGTAACTACGCAACAGTTAGGGATGCCCGATCCTAAGGAAGGGGTTTCCCTAACTACGCCGGGAAACATCTGACCAGCGCATGCGCAGATCGGCAGAAATGCCGATCTTACGCATCC
>WWET01007006.1:43871-58496 GCA_011038615.1 Limnodynastes dumerilii | reverse complement strand
GCCGAGAAGTTGCTTTACCGAGGCCCAAAAATTCTCTTGGCGGTCCTGCCAGCGACTTCGGCAATCTCCTCCTCCGTCAGTTCAAAAAGGGGATTCCACCAGAGATAAATAAAAACGGTATTTATTTCACATCACATGGACCAATCGGAGCAGAGATACAGCATTACAAAAGGAAGGGCATTACTAAAATACCTAACATGATTTTAAAGGACAAAATAAGAACATTATAGATATCATAAAAACAGACCAGGAAAATTATAGACAAAATATTACAGGATTAATATGGATGGTATGTATATATATGTGGGGCAAGGTAAACATGCAGAGGAGGCCAGCAAGCACCCCCCTATTTGTATAACCTATATATCCCCATAAAGCCAATCCATTTTCAATTATAACATCATAAGTAAGGGATTTCTATAAAAGTCAGAGTATAAATAAAATACATTATATATCTATATATATAGAATATATACAAAGATTTCATATAAATAAAGAAGGGGTTATAAATTCTTTAGTTATTCAGGAGACATTACAAAACTTGTTTTATATATTTGACACTGTATGACTCACACTGGTTATTTGTATAGGTAGAGAGATTAAGTTATTGATAGGAAAATTCCACTTACAGCACAAAAATCCTTCCTAGGTGGTTTTTCACGATTTTCATTTTAATCCATAATTTTATCCCCTTAGTTGATGATTTAGAAGGGAAGGGATATCACTGATAAGGTATATAACTTATTGGGAAATAGCGACATTGTTTTAAATATCTTAATTAAGGGCTGGTTTTATCATTTATCCACAATTATTTTATGAGGTCCTCTCCTTAGCGCTTGCCCACCATATTTTTTGTACTGTATATTCCCTATTCTAGGGAACCGGTGGTTCCCTAGATGTGGTAGAGCTGCTTTAGTATTTTAGCTAGGTTCTTATTAGTACCCTTTATTCTCTATTTAAAGTCTTGTAGTCATCAATTCTAGTTCAGCCCAATTAAAAAACCACATTCTCTTTTTGAAACGTAGCTGTCTCCTTGGGCCTGATCCACTAGGACGGCGGGTGTAAGCGTAAGATCGGCTTTTCAGCTACGGCAACAGCAGCGCCGTAGGGTCGTAGGGCCGCTGGAGGGGACATCCCCCAGCGTCCCTACGTTCAGGTTAGTGTAGGTGGGTGGGGGGAGGTTTTCCGTTTTGTCCATATTCAGCTTGAGGAAGTGTTTGGCATCCATGTGAATAGGGATGCAAGGCACTCGGAAATCTTAGACAGAAGAGAGGGGTTGAGGTCAGGGGAGGAGAGGTAAATTTGAGTGTCATCAGCGTAGAGGTGGTAGTTGAAACCAAAGGTGCTGATGAGGTCACCCAACGAGGAGGTGTAGAGGGAGAAGAGGAGCCGGTCAAGGACAGAGCCCTGGGGAACACCAACAGGGACTGGAGAGGGGGAGGAAGATGAGCTAGGGGTGGAAACAGAGAAGGTGCGGTCAGAGAGATTGGAGGAAAGCCAGAGAGCAGTGTCAGTGAGACCAAAGAGCGGAGGGTTTGAAGCAGAAGAGGATGGTGTCAAAAGCAGATCAAGAAGGATGAGGATGGAGTAGTGGCCCTTAGATTTGGCAGATAACAGATCATTGGTCACTTTAGTAATTGCAGTCTCAGTGGAATGGAGGTGCCGGAAACCAGATTGTAGGGAGCCCAGGAGAGAGTTGTAAGTAAGGTAGCTGATGAGACGTTGGGAGACTAAGCACTCAAGGAGTTTGGAGGCGAAGGGGAGAAGGGATATAGGTCGGTAGCTGGAGGGGGATGTAGGGTCCAGATTAGGTGTTTTGAGAATGGGAGAGACAAGAGCATGCTAAAAAGAGGAGGGGAAGATACCAGATGAGAGGGAAAGGTTGAAAAGGTGGGCTAGATGGGAGCAGGCAGTGGGAGAGAGGTATTTGAGAAGGTGTGAAGGAATAGGGTCCGCAGGGAAGGTTGAGGGTGATGAGGATATTAATAGGGAGTGAATTTCATCACTTGTCGTAGGATGGAAAGAAGAAAACTCATGATGATTGCATAGAAGAGGAGGGGGTGGAGAGTTGGGGAGAGATGGGGGAAGCAGAGTGGAGGAGATGTCATTTCTGATAAAGATAACTTTGGATGAGAAGTAGGAGGCAAAGGTGGAAGCAGAGTTAGAGGGCAGGATGGAAGGCGTGGGCAGGGAGAGAAGAGTGTTAAAGGTGGCAAAGAGGTGACGGGGGTTGGATGCTTGGGAGATGATGAGAGATTTGAAGAAAATTTGCTTGGTTTGGGCAAGGGCAGAGCAGAAAGAGGAAAGGATGAATATAAAGTGGAGGAAGTCAGCAAGGGAGCGAGATTTGCGCCAGAGGCGCTTGGCGGTGCGTGAGCATTGTTTGTGACCTGAGAGTGCCATGGGCTGGAGGTTAGAGCGACAAAGGGAGATGAGGGAAAGGGGACTGGAAGAGTCTAGGGCAGAGGAGAGGGTGGTATTGTAGAGGGATGCAGCTTGGTTGGGGCAGTAGAAAGAGGTAACGGGGGAGAGGAGATGGTCAAGGGAGGAGATAAAGGCGGGGATGTCGAGGGTGCTGATGTTCTGTCTGGTAAGAACGCATTTGGGTTTGGGGGGAGGGGAGGCAGGAGAGGAGAGAAGGAGAGGAGGAGAGGAGGTGGTGGTCAGAGAGAGGAAAAGGAGAGATGGAGAAGTCAGTTAGAGTGCAGTGGTGGGTGAAGACTAGGTAAAGAGGATGGCCCTGTCTGTGGGGTAGGGGAGGTGCTCCACTGAGTCAGGCTAAAGGATGAGGAGATAGAGAGCCGTTTAGAGGTCTTGGAGTGGGAGGGATAATCAACACTCAAGATAATAGATGGGATGTCAGAGGAGAGATAGTGGGTGAGCCAGGCAACAAAGTTCTCAAAGAACTGTGAACAAGGGCCTGGGGGCCGGTAAATGACAGCTACGCGGAGGTCTAGGGGCAGAAAAGGCGGATGGAGTGGACCTCAAAGGAAGAGAAGATGAGGAAGGGGTCAGGAGGGATAGTGTAGAAGATGAGCAGGCCGGCGCTGCCACCATGACTGTCACCGGCTCTGGGAGAGTGGGAGAAGGAGAGACCTTCATAGGCCAGAGCAGCGGGTGAGGTGGTGTCAGTGGGGGAGAGCCATGTTTCGGTGAGAGCTAGGAAGTTAAAGGAGTTAGAGATGAACAGGTCATGTATGGATGGAGCGTGTTACAGATGGACAAGTCATGTATGGATGGAGCGTGTTACAGATGGACAGATTTTTAAGACCGCGTATACGCAACCTACGTTGCATAAAGTAACGTAGATAGCGTAGCAAAATTACTGCTCATGCGCAGTAGTTCATATCGTTAAACTCCGGCCGCATATGCAATGCGTCCGGAGGTCTGAATACGGCCCAATATCCTGTTTATACAGGGTATACACCTGTGTATATGGGACGTCCTCCTGTTTATGCTGTGTATACGGGGTATACACCTGTGTATATGGGACGTTCTCCTGTTTATGCTGTGTATATGGGGTATTCACCTATGTATATGGGACGTTCTCCTGCTTATGCTGTGTATACGGAGTATACACCTGTGTATATGGGACATTCTCCTGTTTATGCTGTGTATATGGGACGTTCTCCTGTTTATGCTGTGTATATGGGACTTTCTCCTGTTTATGTTGTGTATATGGAACTTTCTCCTGTTTATGCTGTGTATATGAGATATTCTCCTGTTTATGCTGTGTATATGGGGTATTCACTTGTGTATATGGGGGACGTTCTCCTGTTATGCTGTGTATATGGGGTATGATCATGTGTATATTGCACATTTTCCTGTTTATGTTGTGTATACGGGGTATACACCAGTGTATATATGTTCTTCTGTTTATGCTGTGTATATGGGACGTTTTCCTGTTTATGCTGTGTATATGGGGTATTCACCTGTATACATGGGACGTTCTTCTGTTTATGCTGAGTATACGGGGTATACACCTGTGTATATGGGACACTCTCCTGTTTATACTGTCTATACGGGACATACACCTGTGTATATGGGACGTATACACCTGTGTATATGGGTTGTTCTCCTGTTTATGCTGTGTATACGGGGTATTCACCTGTGTATATGGTACGCTCTCCTGTTTATGCTGTGTTTATGGGACTTTCTCCTGTTTATGTTGTGTATAAGGGGCTTTCTCCTGTTTGTGCTGTGTATATGGGACTTTCTCCTGTTTATGCTGTGTATATGGGATGTTCTCCTGTTTATGCTGTGTATACAGGGTGTTCACCTGTGTATATGGGACGTTCTCCTATTTATGCTTTATGTACGGGGTATACACCTGTGTATGTGGCCGTTCTCCTGTTGATGCTGTGTATACGGGGTATACACCTGTGTATATGGGACCTTCTCCTGTTTATGTTGTGTATACGGGGTATGAACCAGTGTATATGGGAAGTTTTCCTGTTTATGCTGTTTATACGGGGTATACACATATGTATGTGGGGCATTCTCCTGTTGATGCTGTGTATAAGGGGTATACACCTGTGTATATGGGACGTTCCCCTGTTTATGCTGTGTTTGCGAGGTATACACCTGTGTATGTGGGACGTTTTTCTGTTTATGCTGTGTATACTGGACATACACCTGTGTATATGGGACGTCCTCCTGTTTATGCTCTGTATGTGGGGTATTCACCTATGTATATGGGACGTTCTTCTGTTTATGCTGAGTATACGAGGTATACACCTATGTATGTGGGACGTTCTCCTGTTGATGCTGTGTATACAGGGTATACACCTGTCTATGTGGGACGTTCTCCTGTTAATGTTGTGTATATGGGGTATACACCTGTGTATGTGGGACATTCTCCTGTTTACGCTGTGTGTATGGGGTATACACCTGTGTATGTGTGACGTATTCCTGTTTATGCTGTGTATACAGTGAATTCACCTGTATATATAGGACGTTCTCCTGTTTATGCTGTGTATACGGGGTATACACCTATGTATGTGGGGCGTTCTCCTGTTGATGCTGTGTATATGTGGTATACACCTGTGTATATGGGACGTTCCCCTATTTATGCTGTGTATACGGGGTATACACCTGTGTATATTGCATGTTCTCCTGTTTATGCTGTGTATACGATGTATACACCTGTGTATATGGGACGTTCTCCTGTTTATGCTGTGTATATGGGGCACACACCTGTGAATATTGGACCTTCTCCTGTTTATACTGTGTATACGGGGTATATACCTGTGTATATGGGATATAATCCTGATTATGATGTACGGGGTATACACCTATGTATATGGGACGTTCTCCTGTTTATACTATGTATACGGGGTATACACTTGTGTATATTGGATGATCTCATGTTTATGTTGTGTATACGGGTTATGAACCTGTGTATATGGGACGTTCTCCTGTTTATGCTGTGAATACGGGGCACACACCTGTGAATATGGGATGTTTTCCTGTTTATGCTGTGTATACGGTGTATGAACCTGTGTTTATGGGACATTCTCCTGTTTATGCTGTGCATATGAGATATACACCTGTGTATATGGGACGATCTCCTGTTTATGCTGCGTATATGGGGTATACACCTGTGTATGTGGGACGTTCTCCTGTTTATGCAGTGCTGCACTTGTCACAGCCGCCCATCCCCCGCCTCCGTCTTTGGGAAACGAGTTGAGCCACTTTTGGATCCAGGGATCAGTCAGACAGAGAGAGGCACACGCCCAGACTCTGCTCTAGAGAGTCCCTGGGAGAGTTCAGCTTCCTCTGGATCTTACCGGACAACGTCACAATGACCCCCGGAATCCTGGACTATCACCTGTCTATCGCCGCCCTGCTGATGCTGCTGACCTCTGCAGGTAAGACCCCAGCATAGAGACAGGGGCAGTCTCCTGTAGAGAAAGAGAGGTTTGGGGCAGTCTACTGGAGAGAGAGAGAGGTTTGGGGCAGTCTCCTGGATAGAGAGAGAGGTCTGGGTCAGTCTGTGGGATAGAGAGAGAGAGAGGTCTGGGTCAGTCTGGGGGGGGAGAGAGAGAGAGAGAGAAAGAGAGAGGGAGAGGTCTGGGGCAGTCTGTGGGATAGAGAGAGAGATATGGGGCAGTCTGTGGGATAGAGAAAGAGGTCCGTGGGATAGAGAGAGAGGTCTGGGACAGTCTGTGGGATAGAAAGAGAGGGCTGGGACAGTCTGTGGGATAGAGAGAGAGGGCTGGGGCAGTCTCCTGGAGAGAGAGAGAGAGAGAGAGAGAGAGAGAGGGAGAGAGAGAGGGGTCTGGGGCAGTCTGTAGGATAGAGAGAGAGAGAGATCTGGGGCAGTCTGTGGGATTGAGAGAGAGAGAGAGAGAGAGGTCTGGGTCAGTTTGTGTGATAGAGAAAGAGGTCTGTGGCATAGAGAGAGAGGTCTGGGGCAGTCTGTGGGATAGAGAGAGAGGTCTGGGGCAGTCTGTGGGATAGAGAGAGAGGTCTGGGGCAATCTGTGGGATAGAGAGAGAGGTCTGGGGCAGTCTGTGGGATAGAGAGAGAGGTCTGGGGCAGTATGTGGGATAGAGAGAGAGGTCTGGGGCAGCTCCTGTAAGAGAGTTAGGTCTGGGGCCAGCCTATGGGATCCGAAAATGACTGTCAGCTCCTGTGGTCAGTAAACACATCATGCTAGTGCTGGATATATTTAGTGGCTATACTAGATGCATTATAGGAATAAACATATAATTACGTCCAGATGAGGGATTATTATTATGTATGTCAGTGTGAATCATGTCACATTAATGCTCTGTATTTGTCACGCAATGTACTAGTAAAGGACTAGAGGGACTGTCTCTGGGCTCGTTGTGATGGTTATGTTCTAGCAAAAGACTAGAGGTACTGTCTCTGGCTTGTTGCAATGGTTATGTTCTAGTAAAGAACTAGAGGGACTGCCTCTGGGCTTGTTGTGATGGTTATGTTCTAGTAAAGGACTAGAGGGACTGTCTCTGGGCTTGTTGTAATGGTTATATTCTAGTAAAGGACTAGAGGGACTGTGTCTGGGCTTGTCATCTTTATGTTCTAGTAAAGGACTAGAGGGACTGTCTCTGGGCTTGTTGCGATCGTTATGTTCTAGTAAAGGACTAGAGACTGTCTCTGGACTTGTTGTGATGGTTATGTTCTAGTAAAGGACTAGCGGGACTGTCTCTGGGCTTGTTGCGGTGGTTATGTTCTAGTAAAGGACTACAGGGACTGTCTCTGGGCTTGTTGCGATCGTTATGTTCTAGTAAAGGACTAGAGGGACTGTCTCTGAACTTGTTGTGATGGTTATGTTCTAGTAAAGGACTACAGGGACTGTCTCTGGGTTTGTTGTGATGGTTAAGTTCTAGTAAAGGACTAGCGGGACTGTCTCTGGGCTTGTTGTTATGGTTATGTTCTAGTAAAGGACTAGAGGGACTGTCTATTGGCTTCTGATCTTTATGTTCTAGTTAAGGACTAGAGGGACTGTCTCTGGGCTTGTGATCTTTATGTTCTAGTAAAGGACTAGAGGGACTGTCTCTGGGCTTATTGTGATGGCTATATTCTAGTAAAGGACTAGAGGGACTGTCTCTGGGCTTGTGATCTTTATGTTCTAGTAAAGGGCTAGAGCGTCTGTCTGTGGGCTTGTTGCGATGGTTATGTTCTAGTAAAGTACTAGAGGGACTGTCTGTGGGTTTGTTGCGGTTGTTATGTTCTAGTAAAGGGCTAGAGGGACTGTCTCTGGGCTTGTTGCAATTGTTATGTTCTAGTAAAGGACTAGAGGGACTGTCTCCGGGCATGTTGTGATGGTTATGTTTTATTAAAGGACTAGAGGGACTGTCTATCGGCTTGTGATCTTTATGTTCTAGTTAAGGATTAGAGAGACTGTCTCTGGGCTTGTTGTGATGGTTATGTTCCAGTAAAGGACTAGAGGACCTGTCTCTGGGCTTGTGATCTTTATGTTCTAGTAAAGGACTAGAGGGACTGTCTATTGGCTTCTGATCTTTATGTTCTAGTTAAGGACTAGAGGGACTGTCTCTGGGTTTGTGATCTTTACGTTCTAGTAAAGGGCTAGAGAGTCTGTCTGTGGGTTTGTTGCGATGCTTATGTTCCAGTAAAGGACTAGAGGACCTGTCTCTGGGCTTGTGATCTTTATGTTCTAGTAAAGGACTAGAGAGACTGTCTCTGGGCTTGTTGCGATGGTTATGTTCTAGTAAATGACTAGACGGACTGTCTCTGGACTTTTGATCTTTATGTTCTAGTAAAGGACTAGAGGGACTGTCTCTGGGCTTATTGCGATGGTATGTTCTAGTAAAGGACTAGAGGGACTGTCTATCGGCTCGTGATCTTTATTTTCTAGTTAAGGACAAGAGGGACTGTTTGTGGGCTTGTTGTGATCTTTATGTTCTAGTTAAGGACTAGATGGACCGTCTCTGGGCCTGTGATCTTTATGTACTGGTAATGGGCTAGAGGGTCTGTCTGTGGGCTTGTGATCTTTATGTTCTACTAAAGGGCTAGAGGGACTGTCTCTGGGCTTGTGATCTTTATGTTCTGGTAAAGGGCTAGAGGGTCTGTCTGTGGGCTTGTTGCAATGGTTTTGTTCAAGTAAAGGACTAGAGGGACTGTCTCTGGACTTGCTGCGATGGTTATGTTCTACTAAAGGGCTAGAGGGACTGTCTCTGGGCTTGTGGTCTTTATGTTCTAGTTAAGGACTAGAGGGACTGTGTCTGGGCTTGTGGTCTTTATGTTCTAGTTAAGTACTAGAGGGACTGTCTGTGGGCTTGTTGCGGTTGTTATGTTCTAGTAAAGTACTAGAGGGACTGTCTGTGGGCCTTTTTTGCGATGGTTATGTTCTAGTAAAGGGCTAGAGGGACTGTCTGTGGGCTTGTTGCGGGTGTTATGTTCTAGTAAAGTACTAGAGGGACTGTCTGTGGGCTTGTTGCGGTTGTTATGTTCTAGTAAAGTACTAGAGGGACTGTCTGTGGGCTTGTTGCGGGTGTTGCTGTGGTAGTAGTGTAAGCAGTTGATAGCCTGGAATCTGGAGGAGCAGGTGAGGTGGTCTGTGGAAGTGCTGAGTGCTGTGACTCCCAGGGCGTGGAGAGATTTGGACTGATTAAAGTGTGGCAGTGAGCAGGCCCTGTGTGACACAGGTGGAGTCCTCTGCAGGCTAGTTGAGGCACATAGCAATGTGGGGTGTGCTCTGAACAGGTGTGATTGTCAGAGGAGAAGAATAACATTTACACACACAACGTATCATTAATCCATCCAAACAGGGCAGGCCCATCCCTTCCACCTTTTATTGACTCATTAAAGGTCCCACAATACCTGAGACAGGGAAAGTCCTGATTCATTTCACTCCATCCTGCCCACAAGATGGCGAATAACTCCACATATGCCAGTGCCTGCCGCAGAGGCCTTTTCATAAAGATCCGGCGAGAGGTTCATAACCAGCGTAATAATGTGGCGATAGCCGGGAAGCCGCGGACACTAATAATACAAAGCGGCAAGCGTACATCTACGGAGCAAGAGGGTGAAAAAAGTGACACTGATAATAATAATGAGTATGATAGTGGAGACACTGATAATGATTATATAATAACAATGATGGGCCTGATCCAGAACAACGCTTCGAAGTGATTTTACGCGTGGCGGAGACGTAAAATCGCTGTTTAGAACGCACTGCGTATGCGCACCATAGAAAATATGCACATTCATGTAGCGTAATTGTGAACGTATGGGCCATTCATGTATGTGTCACGTAAATACCTACGTGTGGGCGTGCCAATTTTACGTTAGTCCAAAACACGTCTGAAATACGTGAAGTAGGCGGGGGGTGGTATTTAAAGTGTACAGTATGGGCGTGCTTAGCTGCGTAAATTCGTTCAGCCCATACGTACGTGTGCGTATGACAGCGGTCACGTGTGAAAAAGTTAAGGTAGGGTTTGGGAAGCGTATCTTGACAAAATACGTCCGTGCAAGGGGTGTGCCGAGGGGTGTGTAGCGAACTTACGTGCACGAAAATACGCTCCGCGAATAAACGTACGGCACACGTAGTTCTGGATCTACCCCGATGAAATTGTATGAGGGTGACCTGTGATGATAAAGCTGTATGAGGGTGACCAGTGATGATAAAGCTGCATGAGGGTGATCTGTGATGATAAGGCTGCATGAGGGTGACCTGTGATGATAAAGCTGCATGAGAGTGACCAGTGATGATAAAGCTGCATGAGGGTGACCTGTAATGATAAAGCTGTATGAGGGTGACCTGTGATGGGACATTCTTTGCAGGTGTTGGGCACTGGACTGCATTCACACTTAGGATAGAATTTGCATACTTGGCTAAAAATATGCAATTATACACATATGCGATTCGAGGATAGCAGCGACTGCAGCTAAAGGCACGCACACATGTATTTGTCTTTCCGTGTGTAAGTATGGTGTATGTAGGAATAGGAAAGTACCTGGATGTGGCTCTGGAATGTGCGTGTCTTTCTGTGTGTCAGTATACTGTATGTAGAGATATGAAAGTACCTGGATATGGCTCTGGAATGGTGCGTGTCCTTCCGTGTGTAAGTATACTGTATGTAGAGAAAGGAAAGCACCTGGATATGGCTCTGGATGGTACGTGTCCTTCCGTGTGTAAGTATACCGTGTGCTGTATGCTTTATGTAGAGATAGGAAAGTACCAGTCTGCAGACATTGCTGTGTTTCTTAGTACATTCAGTATCTAGCACGCCTTTGTATTTTGGACAATTCATTCTTTGAAGAGGTGAGAATATTAGACCACTCTAACGGCTATAAACTACCCGGAAAAAAGGGGAACATATAAAACCATACATGGAAAAAATATAATCCTGCACAAAGGCTTTGATGGGAATGATTGTTTTTACAATTTTTTTTTCATAAAATGTCTGTAATAAAAATAAAAAAACGTATTATAAATGACTAAACAGAAAGGATGTGACTGGTATAAATAATAATAAAATGTAACATTGGGCCTGATCCAGAACTACGCCTCGGAGCGAATTTACGTGTGGCTGAGACGTAAAATCGCTGTTTTGTATGCACTGCGCATGCGCACCATAGAAAATACGCTCCTTTACGTAGCGTAATTGTGAACGTATGGGCCATTCACGTATGTGTCGCGTAAATACTTACGTTAGTCCAAATTACGTGTGAAATACGTGAAGTAGGCGGAGGGTTTGTATTTAAAGTGTACAGTATAGGTGTGCTTAGCTGCGTAAATTCGTCTTGCCCATACGTACGTGTGCGTATGACTGCGGTTACGTTTGAAAAAGTTAAGGTAGGGTTTGGAAAGCGTATCTTGACAAAATACGTCTGAGCAAGGGGTGTGCCGAGGGGAGTGTAGCGAATTTACGCGCACGAAAATACGTAACGCGAATACACGTACGGCAAACGTAGTTCTGGATCTACCCCATTATCCCTATATTGAAAATAAACACAAATAAGTGAAAAAAAGGCCGCCTTGACACTGCTGAAAGTTTTTTATTAAATAGTAAAACCATAGCTATAAGTAGCTGAGTCTTATGTGTGTTCATTAAGCGCAGCTGATGGCTTTGTGCAGTGTGTGTGGATGCACGGATTTTCATATGGTACGACAGGCTTCAGCAACTTACAAGTGGTTGAGGTCGACCTTCACTTTTCCCATGTGTATGTTTTGCTACGTAAGCCAATCAGTGGTAACCGCATTGGCACGCCCATACTGTACATTAGCAACCCATGTGCAGCTCAATTGCATAAAGAGTCATGTCCCTCTAGCCTCGCATGCAGGATTCGCTCTGTGCCGATGCGTGCATCAGTCCTAAGTCTGACCTCTGTGTGTGTGCATCAGTCCTAAGTCTGACCTCCGTGTATGTGCATCAGTCCTAAGTCTGACCTCCGTGTATGTGCATCAGTCCTAAGTCTGACCTCCGTGTGTGTGCATCAGTGCTAAGTCTGACCTCCGTGTGTGTGCATCAGTCTTAAGTCTGACCTCCGTGTATGCGAATCAGTCGGCTATCTTTTATGTGCATATCATGGGTTCTGGGCATGCGCAGTTTTAAAAATTGTAAAAACACACACATATGGGAAGCTTCTACTTATGTGTGAATACGGCCCATTGTATCATAATGTTATTGATAATGTGTTGTCTTGTGTGAAAGAATATTATCTACAAATAGAGCAGTGGCATTTGAAGTTGGAATGTTGTCACATAAATGTCAGAATGTTTGCTTGGCTTTCTCGGGCAATGCCTCCTAAACAAAGCATCTTTTAGCCATCAACATTGTTTTCTTTTACTTCAAGATGTATCAAGAGACACTGTATCTTGCAGACGTGTTTTAATGTGTTTTAATGACTGATTATCAAAATGTGCCACAATAATATTTTTCATCCTAATGTATGTGACTTCCTTAGCCTGAGACTGTGTTTGCTGCTAACTGTAGATGACTTGAATCCAGAGGAAACTGTGTATTTGCATTAACTTTGTAAAAGTCGCACCACATCCGCCTGAATTCTTACACAAAGAGTTTATCAGATCTGTTTCCTGAACATTTAGGCTTTCAAATTTAACCCATTCGACATAGAAAATTGTTTTATTTGATCAATTGAAAATAGTTATAAAATATATTAAGTGGTAGTAAGGTGTAACCCTAAAATAACATAAGGAAATAGAAAGAGAAGGGAAAAAAGTCCACCAATTTAGGGAAATAGGATCTGCAGAACATTAAAATGTTCTCAGTGTTGCCAAAAACCACCTACTCCATACTAAACAGTATCCAGAAGGGGTGGAACTACCAGCGGTGGGGCTGGTGCAAGGCACTGGGGCCCATGCTGATACAGGGGCTGACTCCACTGCAGTACCATTATTAGGGTCCCAGGGAACTTGTGCAGGCAAGCCAGTAACAGGGAGGAAAACAGGGACAGCTCCCGAGCATCAGAGATGATTGGGTACATACACTGTTGGCGGATAAGCAGATGCGTGGGTAGTTTTAAGTTGTGAACGACTTGTTTAATTGTTAATAATTTACCAGAGTTTGGTAATCAATTTAGCTGTAAACACATCATTTGGAATATGGTTAAACCACAATTGTAATTTCTTTGCAGAAGTTGTACTTTGTATGTATGCAATCTGGGGAGGAGAAGGGGGTTTTCAAACCAGCAGGTGACCCTCAGTCAATTGCATTTGTTATTGACATATGCTGAGCTACTTGTTTATTATATAGGTACGTGACTATGCACTGTCATTTCTTTGCCACCTTTTAGTTATTATATATACTAGGGACATATGTATATATACATGAATTTTTGTTTGTAAAGCTAGCAGACACATGGGAGGTTCTACCACACCAGAGGACAGCTGGTAGCCATCTGCAATCAATCAAAAGTGTAACTTAAAAGTATAGCTTGAGTTTTACCTACAATTTTCCTTTAAGGCATAAATCAGAGTGTTGCGAGTGCATTACTTAGCAGACTAACATGTGCGCAGCTTAACACTAGAATCCATCTGAGTCCTGCCGCACAGGGGAACTTATTCCTTTATAAAAGCCTAGTGTGTGCTTGGAATAAAATGTATCATGATGTAATAGTATTAAATTCTGAGCATTATAGTGTGAACGAATTAACTATTATAAGCCTGGAGTCATTAGGATTGAAAGGAAAGTGAATGCACTTATAAATTAACTATTAACAAACACTTTGCAATTTTGTAAGTTTATCAAATATGAAAGCACACTCACAGAATTTTTTATGAGGTTTTTATGATTTTAGGTATTTAATTTATAAAAGTAACAGTTGTTACAAATGTAAAGGTTATAATTTAAGCTGCAGAATTCATAATTTATATCTAAACTCATAAATTTACATGTCATGTGACATGCATCACATGGTCTCCCCAATATAAACCACAGGGAGGTAAGGCAGAAAAGGGGAGCAGGAGAGTGCTCTTGTACACTCTATCCTTCCAGAGGGTTCAGGAAACAGGAATGTAGTGGCAGTCTGATGAGAATGGGGGGAGGTCTGAGGGGCATATTGGGATCTAGAGGGCAGATGATGTAGATCTAAGTGGCATAAGTTGTGATGGATATAAAGGGATCTTATGGGCAGGTGATTGCGGTCGGATGAGCAGATGATGGAGATCTGAAGGGCATATGGAGTTCTAAGTTGTATAAGGGGTCTGTTGGGTATGTGATGAAGGTATGATGAGTATGTAGTGGATCTGTTGGGCAGGTGGTGGAAGTATGATCAGCCCGGGGGAGGTCTGAAAGTTGCATGGTTAGGCAGCGAAACCACATATATTAGCTTTTGCCAGCTCATTCTATGGCCTCGCATTCCGGCTGTTGCCTAGCGGCAGGGAAGCAATGTATTCATTGACCTCCCCACTGGCACGTTCTTATCGGATAGGCCTCGGCTGTCTCCATAGCAGTCGAGTTCTGTCCTATCACTTGCTGGAGGTTCAACCCAGACAATTAACTGAGACTACTCTCCTCCTTTTATATCTAGTGGCCTCAGTGTCTCATCATGTATGTCATGATTCTACAGTACCCACTATGCTCTCTGCATGTTATGGTTGCTTTTAGCCCAACCCAATGCTAAAAAGCCCTCCCCCAAAAAATAAAAATAATTATATATTAACATACATAC
>WWET01007006.1:0-27779 GCA_011038615.1 Limnodynastes dumerilii | reverse complement strand
ATCAGGTCAGGTCACTAGGGGGCACGGTTTTTATAGTAGAGATGACGTCAGTTACATTGGTCCTCTACTGTTTCTGATGTCATCTCTACAAACACTGCCCGGAACACTTCTGAGCTCCATCGGGGTTTCTCCTTATGACGATCAGGTCACTAGGGGGCACTGTTTTTATAGTAGAGATGACGTCAGTTACATTGGTCCTCTACTGTTTCTGATGTCATCTCTACTATAAAAACACTGCCCGCTAGCGACTTGATTGTCATAAGGAGCAGCCCCAATGGAGTTCAGAAGCGTTCCTGGAGAAGACGAGCCAAGAATGAAGAAAAGACCAGAAGACATCAGAATAAGAAGAATTGAAGGCTTCCCAAGATGCGGACATCAAATAGTGAGTGTACAAATATTTTTTAATAATGTTTACACACGATACATTGCACACACTTCACTTTGATTAGGAGAGATGACCACCGAAGGTAAGTGCATTCATGTAGGGAACATTGTTAGTTAGGAAAATATATTTTTTACATGCATACTTTATTTTTGCAATGTAGGGGTTAATGTATGTCTTGGTTTTTTTTTTTACACTGTACACACAGAGCTGCATGATTACAAGTCTAACCATGTTGTGCTGATAGAATTACAAGGATCAGCTTTGCTGATCCTTGTAGTTCCATCAGTACAGCATGGCTAAGGCTTGCAACTATGCAGCGCTGAGTTTTTACACAGACAAAAACATGTCTGTTATACGGACATGTGTTTTTGTAGGTCCCGATCGGTTCAAAAAATGAAATTGCACCTCTCTGGCTGCGATCTTGTTTTTTGTGATTTAAAGGCGATTTCACCGCGATTCGGTGAAATCGCCCTTAATGAATTGGAAACTTTGTATGTTTATTATAAAAAAAAAAATCAGCACTCAAATTGTGTGATTTGGAGCTTAATGAATACAGTTTGGCGATTTTTAAGCTCCAAATCACGCGATTTGAGGCGATTTAGGAGAAATCGTCTTTAATGAATGAGGCCCCAAGAGCGGGGTGAGGAATTTAAATCGTACAGTATGGGCGTGCTAAGCGTTGTAACTACGCATTCAGCTTACGGAAAAGTTAGGGTAGGGTTTGCTGGGCGTAAGAAGTCAAAGCTAAGTACGACCAAGGGGAGTGCATCGTCGGTACGCCCGCGAAAATACGCTGCGCACATGAGCATTTCATTAGCATAGGTCTGGATCAGGCCCAAGGTGTGTAAGTGGGCTCTTTAGACTAGAGATGATGCTGTGCCCCATGTTTTGGTTATGTAAAAAGAAGAAAAGTTTTGTTTTGGATCTCTATTTTATTTTAAATTGCTAAAATAAAGTCATTTCTATATATCTTTGCTCCTAAGACAAAATTAATATAAATGATATTAAATTCCAGTCATTCCTAGTCAATTTGGACCACCTCACAGCTCACAAGTTTGAGGTTGGTTGGTACATGTTACCATATATTGGCTAGTATCCAACATCTGTCAAATGTATTCTCATGTATTGCTATTGTTATATAACATATGAAAAGACAATGGAGTAGATCCAGAAATCCGCTTGCAATACGTTTACTATCGTAGCGTATTTACGCGTGCGTACCTTCTATACACTCCCCTTGTCACACCCCTTGAATGTATATATTTTGTCCGAGTTCTGCTTTCCAAACCCTACCTTAACTTTTGCCAGCGTAACCGATGTGATCCGCTCACCTACGTATGAGCAACACGTATTTACACAGCTAAGCACGCCCATACTGTACACTTTAATTACAAACCTCCCGCCTACATAGCATATTTCAGACGTATTTTTGACTCATGTAAAATTGGCACGCCCACACGTACGGATTTACATGACATATGGGAATGGCCTTCACGTTCACATTTACGCTACGTTACGGAGCGTATTTTCTATGGTGCGCATGCGCAGTACTTACCAAAACGCGATTTTACGTGTCCGCCACACGTAAATTCGCTCACAAGCGTTGTTCTGGATCTACCCCAATATCTATGGTCCCTTCCACAGAGTAGTCGTGTAGAAGGGTAGGTGTCAGGGTGTGTTAGTGTGAGTAGTATAGGTGGAGTACAGTAGATGTGAGGGTCTGTTAGTGCAAGTAGTATAGGTGTGGTAGGGTAGGTGTAAGGTGTGTTAGTGTGAGTAGTATAGGTAAAGTAGGGTAGGTGTGAGGGTGTGATAGTGTGAGTAGTATAGGTGGAGTAGGGTAGGTATAAGGGTGTTAGTGTGAGTTGTATATGTGGAGTAGGGTAGGTGTGAAGGTGTTAGTGTGAGTAGTAGTGGTGGAGTATGGTAGGTGTGACGTGTGTTAGTGTGAGTAGTATAGGTAAAGTAGGGTAGGTGTGAGGGTGTGATAGTGTGAGTAGTATAGGTGGAGTAGGGTAGGTATGAGGGTGTTAGTGTGAGTAGTATATGTGGAGTAGGGTAGGTGTGAAGGTGTTAGTGTGAGTAGTAGCGGTGGAGTACGGTAGGTGTGAAAGTGTGTTAGTGTAAGTAGTATAGGTGGAGTACAGTAGGTGTGAGGTTCTTTTAGTGCAAGTAGTATAGGTGTGGTAGGGTAGGTGTGAGGTGTATTAGTGTGAGTAGTATAGGTAAAGTAGGGTAAGTGTGAGGGTGTGTTAGTGTGAGTAGTATAGGTGGGGTAGGGTAGGTTCGAGGGTGTTAGTGTGAGTAGTAGAGGTGGAGTAGGGTAGGTGTGAGTGTGTGTTAGTGTGAGTAGTATAGGTGGAGTATGCTAGGTGTGAGGGTATGTTTTTGTGAGTAGTATAGGGGAAGCAGGGTAGGTGTGAGTGTGTGTTAGTGTGAATAGTATAGGTGGAGTATGGTAGGTGTGAGGGTGTTAGTATGAGTAGTATAGTTGGAGTACAGTTTGTGTGTGAGTTGTGTAGGTGGAGTAGGGTAGGTGTGAGTGGGTGAATAGTAGAGTTGGAGCAGGATAGGTGTGAGGGTGTGTTAGTGTGAGTAGCGTAGGTGGAGTAGGGAAGGTGTAAGGGGCTTAGTAGAGATGGAGTAGTGTAGGTGTGAGAGTGTGTTAGTGTGAGTAGTATAGGTGGAGTAGTGTAGGTGTCAGGGTGTGTTAGTGTAAGTAGTAGAGGTGGAGTAGGGTAGATGGGAGGTTGTGTTAGTGTGAGTATTAATATAGGTGGAGTAGGGTAGGTGTGAATGTGTGTTAGTGTGAGTATAGAGGGAGTAGGGAAGATGTGAGGATGTGTTAGTGTGAGTAGTATATGTGGAGTAGGGGAGGTGTGAGGTGTGTTACTGTAAGTAGTATGGTTGGAGTAGGGTAGATGTGAGGATGTCAGTGTGAGTAGTATAGAGAGAATAGGGCAGGTGTGAGGTTTGTTAGTGTGAGTAGTAGAGGTGGAGTAGGGTAGGTGTGAGGGTGTGTTAGTCTTAATAGTATCGAGGGAGTAGGGTAGGTGTGAGGGTGTGTTAGTGTGAGTAGAATAGGTGGAGTAGGGTAGGTGTGAGGGTGTGTTAGTGTGAGTAGTATGGGTTCAGTAGGGTGGGTGTGATTGTTTGTTAGTCTGAGTAGTATGGGTGAAGTAGGGTAGGTGTGAGGTGTGTTAGTGTCAGTAGTACAGGTGGAGTAGGGTAGGTGTGAGGATGTGTTAGTGTGACTAGTTTAGAGGGAGTAGGGTAGGTGTGAGGTGTGTTAGTGTGAGTAGGGTAGGTGTGAGGGTGTGTTAGTGTGAGTAGTATAGGTGGAGTAAGGTAGGTGTCAGAATGTTAGTGTGAGTAGTATAGGTGGAGTTAGGTAGTTGTGAGGGTAATAGTGTGAGTAGTATAGATAGGTGTGAGGGTGTTAGTCTGAGTTGAGTGAAGTAGGTGTGAGGGTGTTAGTGTGTGTAGTGTAAGTGCAGTATGGTAGGTGTGTGTGTTAGTGTGAGTAGTAAAGAGGGAGTAGGGTAGGTGTGAGTTGTGTTAGTGTGAGTAGTATGGGTGCAGTAGGGTAAGTGTGAGTAGTATGGGTGCAGTAGGGTAAGTGTGAGGGTGTTAGTGTGAGTAGTATAAGTGGAATATGGTAGTTGTGAGGGTGTGTTTGTGTGAGTAGTGTAGGTGTGAGGGTGTTAGTGTGAGTAGTATAGTGGGAGTAGGGTGGGTTTGAGGGTTTGTTACTGTGAGTAGTAAAGGTAGAGTACAGTAGATGTGAGGGTGTGTTAGTGTGAGTAGTATAGGTGGAGTAGGGTAGGTGTGAGGGTGATAGAGAGAGTAGTATAGGTGAAAAATAATAGGTGTGAGGGTGTGTTAGTGTGAGTAGTATAGGTGGAGTAGCATAAGTGTGAGGGTGTGTTAGTGTAAATAGTATAGGTAAAGTAGGGTAAGTGTGAGGGTGTGTTAGTGTGAGTAGTATAGGCAGAGTAGGGTAGGTGTGAGGGTGTGTTAGTCTGAGTAGTATAGGTGGAGTAGGGTAGGTGTGAGGGTGTTAGTGTGAGTAGTATGGTAGTTGTGAAGGTGTGTTAGTGTGAGTAGTGTAGGTGTGAGTGTGTTAGTGTGAGTAGTATAGTGGGAGTAGGGTGGGTGTGAGTGGGTGTAAGGGTGTGTTAGTGTGAGTAGAAGAGGTGAATTAGGGTAGGTGTGAGGGTGTGTTAGTGTGAGTAGCATAGGTAAAGTACAGTAGGTGTGAGGGTGTGTTAGTGTGAGTAGTATAGATGGAGTAGGGTAGGTGTCAGAGTGTGTTAGTGTGAGTAGTATAAGTGGAGTAGGGTAGGTGTGAGGGTGTGTAAGTGTGAGTAGTATAGGTGGAGTAGGGAAGGTGTCAGTGTGTGTTAGTGTGAGAAGTATATGTGGAGTAGAGTAGGTGTGAGGTTGTGTTAGTGTGAGTAGTATAGGTGGAGTAGGGTAGGTGTGAGGGTGTGTTAGTGTGAGTAGTAGAAATAGAGTAGGGTAGGTGTGAGGGTGTGTTAGTGTGAGTAGTATAGTGGGAGTAGGGTAGGTATGAGGGTGTGTTAGTGTGAGTAGTAGAGGTGGAGTAGGGTGGGTGTGAGTGTGTGTTAGTGTGAATAGTATGGGTGGAGCACAGTAAATGTGAGGGTGATAATGTGAGTAGTATAGGTGGAGTATGGTAGGTGTTATGGTGTGTTAGTGTGAGTAGTAGAGGTGAAGTACAGTAGGTGTGAGTGTGATAGTGTGAATGTATAGTTGATAGTAGGGTAGGTGTGAGTGTGTGTTAGTGTGAGTAGTCCAGGTAGAGTAGGGTAGGTGTCAGGGTGTGTTTGTGTGAGTAGTAGAGGTAGAGTAGGGTAGGTGTGTTAGTGTGAATATTAGAGGTGGAGTAGGGTAGGTGTGAGGGTGATAGTGTGAGTAGTAGAGGTGGAGTAGGGTAGGTGTGAGGGTGTGTTAGTGTGAGTAGTATATTTGGAGTTGGGTAGGTGTGAGGGTGTTAGTGTGAGTAGTATAGGTGGCGTAGGGTAGGTGTGAGGGTGTGTTAGTGTGAGTAGTATATTTGGAGTAGGGTAAGTGTGAGGGTGTTAGTGTGAGTAGTATAGGTGGAGTAGGGTAGGTGTCGGGGTGTGATTGTGTGAGAAATATATGTGGAGTACAGTAGGTGTGAGGGTGTGTTAGTGTGAGTAGCATAGGTGGAGTATGGTAAGTGTGAGGGTGTTAATGTGAGTAGTAGCAGTAGCAGTGGGGTAGAGTAGGTGAGAGGTGTGTTAGTGTGAGTAGTATGGGTGGAGTAGGGTAGGTGTCGGGGTGTGTTAGTGTGAGTAGTATATGTGGAGTAGGGTAGGTGTGAGGGTGTGTTAATGTGAGAAGTATAGGTGGAGTAGGGTAGGTGTCGGGTGTGATAGTGTGAGTAGTATAGGTGGAGTACAGTAGGTGTGAGGGTGTTAGTGTGAGTAGTAGAGGTAAGTAGGGGATATGTAATGGTGTGTTTGTGTGAGTAGTATGAGTGGAGTAGGGTAGGTGTGAGGGTGTGTTAGTGTGAGTAGTAGAGGTGGAGTAGGGTAGGTGTCGGGGTGTGATAGTGTGAGTAGTATAGGTGGAGCACAGTAGGTGTAAGGGTGTGTTAGTGTGAGTAGTATAGGTGGAGTACAGTAGGTGTGAGGGTGTGTTAGTGTGAGTAGTATAGGTGGAGTATGGTAGGTGTGAGGGTGTTAGTGTGAGTAGTAGCAGTTGCGGTGGGGTAGGGTAGGTGTGAGGTGTGTTAGTGTGAGTGGTATGGGTGGAGTAGGGTAGGTGTCGGGGTGTGTTAGTGTGAGTAGTATATGTGGAGTAGGGTAGGTGTGAGGGTGTTAGTGTGAGTAGTAGAGGTGGAGTAGGTTAGGTGTGAGGGTGTGTTAATGTGAGAAGTATAGGTGGAGTAGGGTAGGCGTCGGGGTGTGATAGTGTGAGTAGTATAGTTGGAATAGGGTAGGTGTGAGGGTGTGTCACTGTGAGTAGTATAGGTAGAGTGGGGTAGGTGTGAGGGTGTGTTAGTGTGAGTAGTAGAGGTGGAGTAGGGTGGGTGTGAGTGTGTGTTAGTGTGAATAGTATGGGTGGAGCACAGTCGGTGTGAGGGTGTTAGTGTGAGTAGTAGCGGTGGAGTATGGTAGGTGTGAGGTTGTGTTAGTGTTAGTAGTATGGGTGGAGTAGGTTGGGTGTCAGGGTGTGTTAGTGTGAGTAGTAGAGTTGTGAGGGTGTGTTAGTGTGAGTAGTAGAGGTGGAGCAAAGTAGATGTGAGGGTGTTAGTTTGAGTAGTAGCGGTGGAGTATGGTAGGCGTGAGGGTTTGTTAGTGTGAGTAGTATAGGTAGAGTACAGTAGGTGTGAGGGTGATAGTGTGAGTAGTAAAGGTGTAGTTTGGTATGTGTCAGGGTGTGTTTGTGTGAGTAGTAGAGGTAAAGTAGGGTAGGCGTGAGGGTGATAGTGTGAGTAGTAGAGGTGGAGTAGGGTAGGTGTGATGGTATGTTAGTGTGAGTAGTATATGTGGAGTAGGGTAGGTTTGAGGGTGTTAGTGCGAGTAGTAGCCATGGGGTAGGGTAGTTGTGAGGTGTGTTAGTGTGAGCAGTAGAGGTGGAGTAGGGTAGGTGAGAGGGTGTGTTAGTGTGAGTAGTATATTTGGAGTTGGGTAGGTGTGAGGGTGTGTTAGTGTAAGTAGTATATGTGGAGTAGGGTAGGTGTGAGGGTGTGTTAATGTGAGAAGTATAGGTGGAGTAGGGTAGGTGTCTGGGTGTGATAGTGTGAGTAGTATAGGTGGAGTACAGTAGGTGTGAGGGTGTTAGTGTGAATAGAGGTAAGTAGGGGATATGTAATGGTGTGTTAGTGTGAGTAGTATGAGTGGAGTAGAGTAGGTGTGAGGGTGTGTTAGTGTGAGTAGTAGAGGTGGAGTAGGGTAGGTGTCGGGGTGTGATAGTGTGAGTAGTATAGGTGGAGTACAGTAGGTGTGAGGATGTGTTAGTGTGAGTAGTATAGGTGGAGTAGGATAGGTGTCGGGGTGTGATAGTGTGAGTAGTATAGGTGGAGTACAGTAGGTGTGAGGGTGTGTTAGTGTGAGTAGTATAGGTGGAGTAGGGTAGGTGTGAGGGTTTGTTAGTGTGAGTAGTATATGTGGTAAAGGGTAAGTGTGAGGGTGTTAGTGTGAGCAGTATAGGTGGAGTAGGGTAGGTGTGAGAGTGTGCTAGTGTGAGTAGTATAGGTGGAGTAGGGTAGGTGTCGGGGTGTGTTACTGTGAGTAGTATAGGTGGAGTAGGGTAGGTGTGAGGGTTTGTTAGTGTGAGTAGTATATGTGGTGTAGGGTAAGTGTGAGGGTGTTAGTGTGAGCAGTATAGGTGGAGTAGGGTAGGTGTGAGGGTGGTTTAATGTGAGTAGTATGGGTGGAGTACAGTAGGTGTGAGGGTGTGTTAGTGTGAGTAGTATAGGTGGAGTAGGGTAGGGGTCAGGGTGTTTTAGTGTGAGTAGTGTAGGTGGAGTAGGGTAGGTGTGAGGGTGTGTTAGTTTGAGTATTATACGTGGAGTAGTGTAGGTGTCAGGGTGTGTTAGTGTGAGTAGTATAGGTATAGTAGGGTTGGTGTGAGGGTGTGTTAGTGTGAGTAATATAGATGGAGAACAGTAGGTGTGAGGGTGTGTTAGTGTGAGTAGTATAGGTGGAGTAGGGTAGGGGTCAGGGTCTGTTAGTGTGAGTAGTATAGATGGAGTACAGTAGGTGTGAGGGTGTTAGTGTGAGTAGTGTAGGTGGAGTACAGTAGGTGTGAGGGTTTGTTAGTGTGAATAGTATGGGTGGAGTAGGGTAGGTGTGAGGGTGATAGTGTGAGTAGTATGGGTGGAGTATGGTAGGTGTGAGGGTGTGTTAGTGTGCGTAGCATGGGTGTAGTATGGTAGGTGTGAGGGTGTGTTAGTGTGGGTAGTATGGGTGTAGTATGGTAGGTGTGAGAGGGTATTAGTGTGTGTAGTGTAATTGTGGCTGGCACAGGACTCAGATGGTTATATAGAGAGTGGAGAGCAGGTGTGAGGGTGTTAGTGTGAGTAGTATGGGTGGAGTAGGGTAGGTGTGAGAGTGTGTGAATAGTTTAAGTGTGGCTGGTACAGGACTCAGAGGGTTTTATAGAGGGGGAGAGTAGGTGTGAGATTGTATCAGTATTCTAATGTTATTACACATTTGGCTGCTCTTTAATGTGATTTTGATCCTTTGTCTTCTAGTGCCTCCTTTGCCCACACTGAACACTGGGCCTTCTTTGGTAGAGGGAGAGGGACAGACCCTGGTTGCCTCATGTACCGCAGAGGGGAACCCTGCTCCTACCTTGTCCTGGGAGAGTGAGGTGACTGGGAGCAACGTGTCACGCACATTTATTCATTCCCGATCTGCCTCGGTGACTAGTGACTTTTATGTTGTACCGACACGCAGCATGAACGGCAAGCTGCTGACCTGTGTTGTGTCGCATCCCGGGTTCCAGCAGGAGAAGAGAATTAAACATGTGTTGGGCGTCAAGTGTAAGTGAACACAATACATGTTCATGCATGTTCATGTACATGCTGCAGGTGATAATATAGATGCTTCAGTCTGCTTCATTGCCGTGTTGTCCACAGATCTGGCAGATGCCTCTATACAAGGACATGAAGACTGGTTTATTGGGAAAGAGGAAGCCGAACTCAAGTGTCTCTGTGAGGGAAACCCAACCCCTGTATACAAGTGGTCCAAGTAAGGCTGTATCTTGGCAGTAGTAACAGTAGTAGTAACAGTAACAGCAGTAGTAGTAACAGTAGTAGTAGTAGTAGTAACAGTAGTAGTAGTAGTAGTAGTAACAGTAGTAGTAGTAACAGTAGTAGTAGTAGAAATATTAGTAGTAACAGTAGTAGTAGTAGTAGTAGTAGTAACAGTAGTGATAATAGAACTATTAGTAGTAACAGTGGTAGTGGTAGAACTATTAGTAGTAACAGTAGTAGTAGTAGTAGAACTATTAGTAGTAACAGTAGTAGTAGTAGTAGAACTATTAGTAGTAACAGTGGTAGTAGTAACAGTAGTAGTAGAAATATTAGTAGTAACAGTAGTAGTAGTAGTAGTAGTAGTAGTAACAGTAGTGATAATAGAATTATTAGTAGTAACAGTGGTAGTGGTAGAACTATTAGTAGTAACAGTAGTAGTAGTAGTAGAACTATTAGTAGTAACAGTAGTAGTAGTAGTAGAACTATTAGTAGTAACAGTAGTAGTAGTAGAACTATTAGTAGTAACAGTAGTAGTAGAACTATTAGTAGTAAAAGTGGTACTAACAGTAGTAGTAGTAGTAGTAGTAGAACTATTAGTAGTAACAGAAGTAGTAATATAACTATAAGTAGTAGTATTAGAACTATTAGTAGTAACAGTAGTAATAGTAGAACTATTAGTAGTAACAGTAGTAGCAGATTTATTATTATTAGTAGTAGTATTACAACTATAAGTAGTAACAGTAGTAGTAGCATTAGTAGAACTATTAGTAGTAACAATAGTAGTAGTACTATTAGTAGTAACAGTAGTAGAACTATTATTATTAGTAGTAGTAGTAGTAGTAGTAGTAGTAGTAGTAGAAGAACTATTAGTAGTAACAGTAGTAGAAGTAGAACTTTTAGTAGTAGTAGAAATATTAGTAGTAATAGTAGTAGTAGTAGTAGTAGAACTATTAGTAGTAACAGTAGTAGTAGTAGTAGTAGAACTACTGTTAGTAGTAACAGAAGTAGTAATATAAATATTAGTAGTAGTATTAGTAGTAGAACTATTAGTAGGTATAGGTAAGATATGGAATATGGAGAGGTTCAGGATCGAGTCCTGTGTTATTAGTATCAGTTGTATCAGCATTGTATAGGTAAGATATGGAATATGGAGAGGTTCAGGATCGAGTCCTGTGTTATTAGTATCAGTTGTATCAGCATTGTATAGGTAAGATATGGAATATGGAGAGGTTCAGGATCGAGTCCTGTGTTATTAGTATCAGTTGTATCAGCATTGTATAGGTAAGATATGGAATATGGAGAGGTTCAGGATCGAGTCCTGTGTTATTAGTATCAGTTGTATCAGCATTGTATAGGTAAGATATGGAATATGGAGAGGTTCAGGATCGAGTCCTGTGTTATTAGTATCAGTTGTATCAGCATTGTATAGGTAAGATATGGAATATGGAGAGGTTCAGGATCGAGTCCTGTGTTATTAGTATCAGTTGTATCAGCATTGTATAGGTAAGATATGGAATATGGAGAGGTTCAGGATCGAGTCCTGTGTTATTAGTATCAGTTGTATCAGCATTGTATAGGTAAGATATGGAATATGGAGAGGTTCAGGATCGAGTCCTGTGTTATTAGTATCAGTTGTATCAGCATTGTATAGGTAAGATATGGAATATGGAGAGGTTCAGGATCGAGTCCTGTGTTATTAGTATCAGTTGTATCAGCATTGTATAGGTAAGATATGGAATATGGAGAGGTTCAGGATCGAGTCCTGTGTTATTAGTATCAGTTGTATCAGCATTGTATAGGTAAGATATGGAATATGGAGAGGTTCAGGATCGAGTCCTGTGTTATTAGTATCAGTTGTATCAGCATTGTATAGGTAAGATATGGAATATGGAGAGGTTCAGGATCGAGTCCTGTGTTATTAGTATCAGTTGTATCAGCATTGTATAGGTAAGATATGGAATATGGAGAGGTTCAGGATCGAGTCCTGTGTTATTAGTATCAGTTGTATCAGCATTGTATAGGTAAGATATGGAATATGGAGAGGTTCAGGATCGAGTCCTGTGTTATTAGTATCAGTTGTATCAGCATTGTATAGGTAAGATATGGAATATGGAGAGGTTCAGGATCGAGTCCTGTGTTATTAGTATCAGTTGTATCAGCATTGTATAGGTAAGATATGGAATATGGAGAGGTTCAGGATCGAGTCCTGTGTTATTAGTATCAGTTGTATCAGCATTGTATAGGTAAGATATGGAATATGGAGAGGTTCAGGATCGAGTCCTGTGTTATTAGTATCAGTTGTATCAGCATTGTATAGGTAAGATATGGAATATGGAGAGGTTCAGGATCGAGTCCTGTGTTATTAGTATCAGTTGTATCAGCATTGTATAGGTAAGATATGGAATATGGAGAGGTTCAGGATCGAGTCCTGTGTTATTAGTATCAGTTGTATCAGCATTGTATAGGTAAGATATGGAATATGGAGAGGTTCAGGATCGAGTCCTGTGTTATTAGTATCAGTTGTATCAGCATTGTATAGGTAAGATATGGAATATGGAGAGGTTCAGGATCGAGTCCTGTGTTATTAGTATCAGTTGTATCAGCATTGTATAGGTAAGATATGGAATATGGAGAGGTTCAGGATCGAGTCCTGTGTTATTAGTATCAGTTGTATCAGCATTGTATAGGTAAGATATGGAATATGGAGAGGTTCAGGATCGAGTCCTGTGTTATTAGTATCAGTTGTATCAGCATTGTATAGGTAAGATATGGAATATGGAGAGGTTCAGGATCGAGTCCTGTGTTATTAGTATCAGTTGTATCAGCATTGTATAGGTAAGATATGGAATATGGAGAGGTTCAGGATCGAGTCCTGTGTTATTAGTATCAGTTGTATCAGCATTGTATAGGTAAGATATGGAATATGGAGAGGTTCAGGATCGAGTCCTGTGTTATTAGTATCAGTTGTATCAGCATTGTATAGGTAAGATATGGAATATGGAGAGGTTCAGGATCGAGTCCTGTGTTATTAGTATCAGTTGTATCAGCATTGTATAGGTAAGATATGGAATATGGAGAGGTTCAGGATCGAGTCCTGTGTTATTAGTATCAGTTGTATCAGCATTGTATAGGTAAGATATGGAATATGGAGAGGTTCAGGATCGAGTCCTGTGTTATTAGTATCAGTTGTATCAGCATTGTATAGGTAAGATATGGAATATGGAGAGGTTCAGGATCGAGTCCTGTGTTATTAGTATCAGTTGTATCAGCATTGTATAGGTAAGATATGGAATATGGAGAGGTTCAGGATCGAGTCCTGTGTTATTAGTATCAGTTGTATCAGCATTGTATAGGTAAGATATGGAATATGGAGAGGTTCAGGATCGAGTCCTGTGTTATTAGTATCAGTTGTATCAGCATTGTATAGGTAAGATATGGAATATGGAGAGGTTCAGGATCGAGTCCTGTGTTATTAGTATCAGTTGTATCAGCATTGTATAGGTAAGATATGGAATATGGAGAGGTTCAGGATCGAGTCCTGTGTTATTAGTATCAGTTGTATCAGCATTGTATAGGTAAGATATGGAATATGGAGAGGTTCAGGATCGAGTCCTGTGTTATTAGTATCAGTTGTATCAGCATTGTATAGGTAAGATATGGAATATGGAGAGGTTCAGGATCGAGTCCTGTGTTATTAGTATCAGTTGTATCAGCATTGTATAGGTAAGATATGGAATATGGAGAGGTTCAGGATCGAGTCCTGTGTTATTAGTATCAGTTGTATCAGCATTGTATAGGTAAGATATGGAATATGGAGAGGTTCAGGATCGAGTCCTGTGTTATTAGTATCAGTTGTATCAGCATTGTATAGGTAAGATATGGAATATGGAGAGGTTCAGGATCGAGTCCTGTGTTATTAGTATCAGTTGTATCAGCATTGTATAGGTAAGATATGGAATATGGAGAGGTTCAGGATCGAGTCCTGTGTTATTAGTATCAGTTGTATCAGCATTGTATAGGTAAGATATGGAATATGGAGAGGTTCAGGATCGAGTCCTGTGTTATTAGTATCAGTTGTATCAGCATTGTATAGGTAAGATATGGAATATGGAGAGGTTCAGGATCGAGTCCTGTGTTATTAGTATCAGTTGTATCAGCATTGTATAGGTAAGATATGGAATATGGAGAGGTTCAGGATCGAGTCCTGTGTTATTAGTATCAGTTGTATCAGCATTGTATAGGTAAGATATGGAATATGGAGAGGTTCAGGATCGAGTCCTGTGTTATTAGTATCAGTTGTATCAGCATTGTATAGGTAAGATATGGAATATGGAGAGGTTCAGGATCGAGTCCTGTGTTATTAGTATCAGTTGTATCAGCATTGTATAGGTAAGATATGGAATATGGAGAGGTTCAGGATCGAGTCCTGTGTTATTAGTATCAGTTGTATCAGCATTGTATAGGTAAGATATGGAATATGGAGAGGTTCAGGATCGAGTCCTGTGTTATTAGTATCAGTTGTATCAGCATTGTATAGGTAAGATATGGAATATGGAGAGGTTCAGGATCGAGTCCTGTGTTATTAGTATCAGTTGTATCAGCATTGTATAGGTAAGATATGGAATATGGAGAGGTTCAGGATCGAGTCCTGTGTTATTAGTATCAGTTGTATCAGCATTGTATAGGTAAGATATGGAATATGGAGAGGTTCAGGATCGAGTCCTGTGTTATTAGTATCAGTTGTATCAGCATTGTATAGGTAAGATATGGAATATGGAGAGGTTCAGGATCGAGTCCTGTGTTATTAGTATCAGTTGTATCAGCATTGTATAGGTAAGATATGGAATATGGAGAGGTTCAGGATCGAGTCCTGTGTTATTAGTATCAGTTGTATCAGCATTGTATAGGTAAGATATGGAATATGGAGAGGTTCAGGATCGAGTCCTGTGTTATTAGTATCAGTTGTATCAGCATTGTATAGGTAAGATATGGAATATGGAGAGGTTCAGGATCGAGTCCTGTGTTATTAGTATCAGTTGTATCAGCATTGTATAGGTAAGATATGGAATATGGAGAGGTTCAGGATCGAGTCCTGTGTTATTAGTATCAGTTGTATCAGCATTGTATAGGTAAGATATGGAATATGGAGAGGTTCAGGATCGAGTCCTGTGTTATTAGTATCAGTTGTATCAGCATTGTATAGGTAAGATATGGAATATGGAGAGGTTCAGGATCGAGTCCTGTGTTATTAGTATCAGTTGTATCAGCATTGTATAGGTAAGATATGGAATATGGAGAGGTTCAGGATCGAGTCCTGTGTTATTAGTATCAGTTGTATCAGCATTGTATAGGTAAGATATGGAATATGGAGAGGTTCAGGATCGAGTCCTGTGTTATTAGTATCAGTTGTATCAGCATTGTATAGGTAAGATATGGAATATGGAGAGGTTCAGGATCGAGTCCTGTGTTATTAGTATCAGTTGTATCAGCATTGTATAGGTAAGATATGGAATATGGAGAGGTTCAGGATCGAGTCCTGTGTTATTAGTATCAGTTGTATCAGCATTGTATAGGTAAGATATGGAATATGGAGAGGTTCAGGATCGAGTCCTGTGTTATTAGTATCAGTTGTATCAGCATTGTATAGGTAAGATATGGAATATGGAGAGGTTCAGGATCGAGTCCTGTGTTATTAGTATCAGTTGTATCAGCATTGTATAGGTAAGATATGGAATATGGAGAGGTTCAGGATCGAGTCCTGTGTTATTAGTATCAGTTGTATCAGCATTGTATAGGTAAGATATGGAATATGGAGAGGTTCAGGATCGAGTCCTGTGTTATTAGTATCAGTTGTATCAGCATTGTATAGGTAAGATATGGAATATGGAGAGGTTCAGGATCGAGTCCTGTGTTATTAGTATCAGTTGTATCAGCATTGTATAGGTAAGATATGGAATATGGAGAGGTTCAGGATCGAGTCCTGTGTTATTAGTATCAGTTGTATCAGCATTGTATAGGTAAGATATGGAATATGGAGAGGTTCAGGATCGAGTCCTGTGTTATTAGTATCAGTTGTATCAGCATTGTATAGGTAAGATATGGAATATGGAGAGGTTCAGGATCGAGTCCTGTGTTATTAGTATCAGTTGTATCAGCATTGTATAGGTAAGATATGGAATATGGAGAGGTTCAGGATCGAGTCCTGTGTTATTAGTATCAGTTGTATCAGCATTGTATAGGTAAGATATGGAATATGGAGAGGTTCAGGATCGAGTCCTGTGTTATTAGTATCAGTTGTATCAGCATTGTATAGGTAAGATATGGAATATGGAGAGGTTCAGGATCGAGTCCTGTGTTATTAGTATCAGTTGTATCAGCATTGTATAGGTAAGATATGGAATATGGAGAGGTTCAGGATCGAGTCCTGTGTTATTAGTATCAGTTGTATCAGCATTGTATAGGTAAGATATGGAATATGGAGAGGTTCAGGATCGAGTCCTGTGTTATTAGTATCAGTTGTATCAGCATTGTATAGGTAAGATATGGAATATGGAGAGGTTCAGGATCGAGTCCTGTGTTATTAGTATCAGTTGTATCAGCATTGTATAGGTAAGATATGGAATATGGAGAGGTTCAGGATCGAGTCCTGTGTTATTAGTATCAGTTGTATCAGCATTGTATAGGTAAGATATGGAATATGGAGAGGTTCAGGATCGAGTCCTGTGTTATTAGTATCAGTTGTATCAGCATTGTATAGGTAAGATATGGAATATGGAGAGGTTCAGGATCGAGTCCTGTGTTATTAGTATCAGTTGTATCAGCATTGTATAGGTAAGATATGGAATATGGAGAGGTTCAGGATCGAGTCCTGTGTTATTAGTATCAGTTGTATCAGCATTGTATAGGTAAGATATGGAATATGGAGAGGTTCAGGATCGAGTCCTGTGTTATTAGTATCAGTTGTATCAGCATTGTATAGGTAAGATATGGAATATGGAGAGGTTCAGGATCGAGTCCTGTGTTATTAGTATCAGTTGTATCAGCATTGTATAGGTAAGATATGGAATATGGAGAGGTTCAGGATCGAGTCCTGTGTTATTAGTATCAGTTGTATCAGCATTGTATAGGTAAGATATGGAATATGGAGAGGTTCAGGATCGAGTCCTGTGTTATTAGTATCAGTTGTATCAGCATTGTATAGGTAAGATATGGAATATGGAGCAGTTCAGGATCGGGTCCTGTATTATTATTATTATTATTATTATTATTAGTATCAGTTGTATCAGCATTGTATAGGTAAGATATGGAATATGGAGAGGTTCAGGATCGAGTCCTGTGTTATTAGTATCAGTTGTATCAGCATTGTATAGGTAAGATATGGAATATGGAGAGGTTCAGGATCGAGTCCTGTGTTATTAGTATCAGTTGTATCAGCATTGTATAGGTAAGATATGGAATATGGAGAGGTTCAGGATCGTGTCCTGTGTTATTAGTATCAGTTGTATCAGCATTGTATAGGTAAGATATGTGGAGCGGAGCAGTTCAGGACCTGGTCCTGTATTATTAGTATCAGTTGTATCAGCATTGTATAGGTAAGATATGGAATATGGAGAGGGATCGAGTCGCTGTATTATTATTATTATTATTAGTATCAGTGGTATCAACATTGTATAGGTAAGATATGGAATATGGAGCAGTTCAGGACCTGGTCCTGTATTATTAGTATCAGTTGTATCAGCATTGTATAGGTAAGATATGGAATATGGAGAGGTTCAGGATCGAGTCCTGTGTTATTAGTATCAGTTGTATCAGCATTGTATAGGTAAGATATGGAATATGGAGCAGTTCAGGATCAGGTCCATTATTATCAGTATCAGTGGTATCACCATTGTATATGTAATATATGGAATATGGAGCAGTTCAGAATCGGATCCTGTACTATTTTTAGTAGTATCACTGGTATTAGCATTGTATGGGTAAGATATGGAATATGGAGCTATTTAGGATTGGGTCCATTACTATTATCAGTATCAGCATTGTATAGGAAAGATATGGAATATGGAGCAGTTCAGGATAAGGGCCAGTATTATTATAACTAGTATTAGTGGTATTAGCATTGTATAGGTAAGAAATGGAATATGGTTTACTTCAGGATTGGGTCCAGTATTATTATCAATATCAATGGTATTGTCATTCTATAGGTAAGATATGGAATATGGAAAAGTTCAGGATCGGGTCCTGTATTATTATTAGTATCAGTGGTATCAGCATTGTATAGGTAAGATATGGAATATGGAGCTGTTCAGGATCGGGTTCTGTATTATTATTAGTATCAATGGTATCAGCATTGCATAGGTAAGATATGGAATATGGAGCTGTTTAGGATCAGGTTCTGTATTATTATTAGTATCAGCATTGTATAGGTTAAATATGGAATATGGAGCAGTTCAGGATCAAGGCCTATATTATTATAATTAGTATCAGTGGTATCGGCATTGTATAAGTAAGACATGGAATTTGGAGCAGTTCAGGATTGGGTCCTGTATTATTATCAGTATCAGTGGTATCGGCATTTTAGAGGTAAGATATGGAAAATGGAGCAGTTCAGGATCTGGTCCTGTATTAGTATCAGTCGTATCAGCATTGTATAGGTAAGATATGGAATATGGAGCAGTTCAGGATCGGGTCCTGTATTATTATTAGTATCAGCAGTATCAGCATTGTATAGGTAATATATGGAATATGGAGTACTTTAGGATCGGGTCTATTATTATTATCAGTATTAGTGGTATCGGCATTGTATAGGTAAGATATGGAATATGGAGCAGTTCAGGATCAGGTCCTGTATTAGTATCAGTGGTATCAGCATTGTATAGGTAAGATATGGAATATGGAGCAGTTCAGGATCGGGTCCTGTATTATTATTAGTATCAGTGATATCAGCATTGTTTAGGTAATATATGGAATATGGAGTACTTCAGGATCGTGTCCAGTATTATTATCAGTATTAGTGGTATCGGCATTGTATAGATAAGATATGGAATATGGTGGAGTTCAGGATTGGGTCCTTTATTATTATTATTATTAGTAGTAGTAGTAGTAGTAGTAGTAGTAGTAGTAGTAGTAGTATCAGTGGTATCAGCATTGTATAGGTAAGATATGGAATATGGGGCAGTACAGGATCGGGTCAAATATTATTATCAGTATCAGTGGTATCAGCATTGTATATGTAAGATATGGAATATGGAACAGTTCAGGATCGGGTCCAGTATTATCAGTATTAGTGGTATCAGCATTGTATAGGTAAGATATGGAATATGGAGCAGTTCAGGATCAGGTCCTGTATTATTATCTGTAGTCTATGGACGTTGATAAGCATTTGGGATATTTCACATAACTCCCTCTCCAGATCTTGGGTTTCACACATGACGTGACAGACGCACACAATATGAAAGTGCTCAGGGCAATCCGAGGTAACTGAGAAATCCGGACAGTTTCATTACACATGAAACAGCGTTTATACAAAGAGCTGAGAAGGCAGCAATAAATAAATTGCTGATTCACCACGAGAAATGCCAGACTTCAGAGAAATTCACACGTCAGAGAGTTTCTATCCAGTCAGCCGCAGTCTCTACAGCAAATAACACAGAGAGGGGCTCATTCACATCACCTCAGATATTGGGGCTGATTCAGAGTTGCACTTCCACCTTTTATTAGGTGCAAGTGTAGACCTGAGCAATGCCATGTTGAATTGCAAGGGGAGGCAGCTTTACATTGTAAAACCAGAATTAAAATTAGGAGGTGAAGTTTCTTAGCTCAGCTCTATTTTACAGAATAAACATAAAGCTATGCAGTTTTGTAGTTCTATGTGTAAAAGTAATGTATTTTCCCTGCATGCAAAAAATTATATTTTTAATTAATTAACACCCTTTACTTTGAAAAATGGTTTAGCCGAGCTGTACACTTGCACCTAAAAAAAAGGTGGAAGTGCAACTCTGAATCAGCCCCATTATCCCTCCAGCCGCAGTCTCTACAGCAGTATAACACAGAGAGGGGCTCATTCACATAACCTCAGATAATATCCTTCCAGCTGCAGCCTCTACAGCAGTATAACACAGAGAGGGGCTCATTCACACAGGGACGCAATGGGTAACCTGATGTTCCACCATGTTCACCATTTTGCGATTATTGACACAGATTCTGCTGGTGAACATTCACGGTTTGCGGACCCTCTCGTTATAAGCACTGACGGGAGCTCAGAGCACTCGTCAGGTCTGGACATACCCTCTGTGGGAACAGTAATCCCGGAGATACCGGACGGACAGGTTCATGATGTCAGCGTTCACTCCTCAGTCTACGAGCGCCGGCATGTTTACAGGAGTCACAATACCATGTGCACGGCCGGAAATAAATCATCCAGGAAAGAGCAGACACAGCAAACGTTCTCACCCTTCCCCAGCTCATCACTCTAACTATACAGATACATTCCCTTCCCCAGCTCATCCCTCTAACTATACAGATACATTCCCTTCCCCAGCTCATCACTCTAACTATACAGATACATTCCCTTCCCCAGCTCATGCCTCTAACTATACAACCCCTTCCCCAGCTCATCCCTCTAACTATACATCCCCTTTCCCAGCTCATCCCTCTAACTATACAGATACATTCCCTTCCCCAGCTCATCACTCTAACTATACAGATACATTCCCTTCCCCAGCTCATCACTCTAACTATACAGATACATTCCCTTCCCCAGCTCATCACTCTAACTATACAGATACATTCCCTTCCCCAGCTCATCACTCTAACTATACAGATACATTCCCTTCCCCAGCTCATCCCTCTAACTATACATCCCCTTTCCCAGCTCATCCCTCTAACTATACAGATACATTCCCTTCCCCAGCTCATCCCTCTAACTATACATCCCCTTTCCCAGCTCATCCCTCTAACTATACAGATACATTCCCTTCCCCAGCTCATCCCTCTAACTATACATCCCCTTTCCCAGCTCATCCCTCTAACTATACAGATACATTCCCTTCCCCAGCTCATCCCTCTAACTATACATCCCCTTTCCCAGCTCATCCCTCTAACTATACAGATACATCCCCTGTGACTGGGCGCTCTCTGCTCTGAATCCCCTGTGACTGGGCGCTCTCTGCTCTGAATCCCCTGTGACTGGGCGCTCTCTGCTCTGAATCCCCTGTGACTGGGCGCTCTCTGCTCTGAATCCCCTGTGACTGGGCGCTCTCTGCTCTGAATCCCCTGTGACTGGGCGCTCTCTGCTCTGAATCCCCTGTGACTGGGCGCTCTCTGCTCTGAATCCCCTGTGACTGGGCGCTCTCTGCTCTGAATCCCCTGTGACTGGGCGCTCTCTGCTCTGAATCCCCTGTGACTGGGCGCTCTCTGCTCTGAATCCCCTGTGACTGGGCGCTCTCTGCTCTGAATCCCCTGTGACTGGGCGCTCTCTGCTCTGAATCCCCTGTGACTGGGCGCTCTCTGCTCTGAATCCCCTGTGACTGGGCGCTCTCTGCTCTGAATCCCCTGTGACTGGGCGCTCTCTGCTCTGAATCCCCTGTGACTGGGCGCTCTCTGCTCTGAATCCCCTGTGACTGGGCGCTCTCTGCTCTGAATCCCCTGTGACTGGGCGCTCTCTGCTCTGAATCCCCTGTGACTGGGCGCTCTCTGCTCTGAATCCCCTGTGACTGGGCGCTCTCTGCTCTGAATCCCCTGTGACTGGGCGCTCTCTGCTCTGAATCCCCTGTGACTGGGCGCTCTCTGCTCTGAATCCCCTGTGACTGGGCGCTCTCTGCTCTGAATCCCCTGTGACTGGGCGCTCTCTGCTCTGAATCCCCTGTGACTGGGCGCTCTCTGCTCTGAATCCCCTGTGACTGGGCGCTCTCTGCTCTGAATCCCCTGTGACTGGGCGCTCTCTGCTCTGAATCCCCTGTGACTGGGCGCTCTCTGCTCTGAATCCCCTGTGACTGGGCGCTCTCTGCTCTGAATCCCCTGTGACTGGGCGCTCTCTGCTCTGAATCCCCTGTGACTGGGCGCTCTCTGCTCTGAATCCCCTGTGACTGGGCGCTCTCTGCTCTGAATCCCCTGTGACTGGGCGCTCTCTGCTCTGAATCCCCTGTGACTGGGCGCTCTCTGCTCTGAATCCCCTGTGACTGGGCGCTCTCTGCTCTGAATCCCCTGTGACTGGGCGCTCTCTGCTCTGAATCCCCTGTGACTGGGCGCTCTCTGCTCTGAATCCCCTGTGACTGGGCGCTCTCTGCTCTGAATCCCCTGTGACTGGGCGCTCTCTGCTCTGAATCCCCTGTGACTGGGCGCTCTCTGCTCTGAATCCCCTGTGACTGGGCGCTCTCTGCTCTGAATCCCCTGTGACTGGGCGCTCTCTGCTCTGAATCCCCTGTGACTGGGCGCTCTCTGCTCTGAATCCCCTGTGACTGGGCGCTCTCTGCTCTGAATCCCCTGTGACTGGGCGCTCTCTGCTCTGAATCCCCTGTGACTGGGCGCTCTCTGCTCTGAATCCCCTGTGACTGGGCGCTCTCTGCTCTCATGTGACATATGCGTGTGTATTGTACATGTGACATAGGTGCTGTGTATTGTACATGTGGTATATATATATATACATTGTTTTTTTGTTTCCAGGGTTAATGCTTCTCTCCCAGAAGGCGTTACGTATGAAGGAAACAGACTGATCTTTGGGAGGCCGCTGAGTCTTGAAGATGCCGGGCTGTTTATCTGTCAGGCTGTAAATGATGTTGGCAGCAGACGAGCCACAATGAGTATCTCCATCGCAGGTAGGACTCCTGCGTCCTCTTATTCCTCTTAGCTGAGGGCCCCAGGGGTAATATTGTGTCCCATCTAGGAATGAGTCTTATACATACAATGGCCAGCAGAGTTGTGATGACAGACAATGACCCGGAGACCAGTTATTGCTCTGAAGTTTATCCTCCATCTGCTGCAATCAGCATTAATAAGAGACACAGAATAATAGAGTCACTGCTGTGAAAGGGCCGTCATCTCACTGAACAAGGCAGAACTTCCAATCCTCACCTGTCCATCATTCCTATACATCCCTAAACCTTTCAATGTACCTGAACAAGCCCAGAGCCCTCATAGTCTACATTGCTCTTATTCCAATGACCAAGAGGGATCAGGTGCTACACCTACCAATGACGACCATCTCCTCTAAACAAACGCCTTCCTTATGTGACCCAACTCAGGTAAAAAGATGGAGCCGTCTGGACTTTTCAGCTAAATATATGTATAAATATATATATACACACACACTGCAGGTGACAAAGTGTTTCTTCCAATGATCCTCACCCAGCCAGAAAAGAGTGCAGCATGTAGATAATATAGGTGGTCCATCCATTCTTTGGGGTCTATTTACAAAGGTCTAATTTTTTCAGTAAAATCAATTATCTCCGTTTCGTCGCGATTTTGCAGCGATTTTTTCATTTAAATCGCGGGATTCACAAAGGATCTATTTTTTCGCGATTAAATGAACTCACGCGAGTTGCAGCGATTTTAAAAGGGCTAAATCGCGGTGATTTTCATTAGAAAACCATCGCGATTAACCCTTTAAAAATCCTTAGCCATGCTGTACTGATAGAACTACAAGGCTCAGAAATGATGAGCCTTGTAATAATATCAGCGGCAGCATGGGTAACGATTGCAGCCATGTGTGTGTCTGCCTTTAGTGAATGACGCGATTTTTTTTTTTTCTATGGCAAACATCTGGACAAGTTTTGTCCAGCAATGTTTGCCTGGTCGATTTTGCTAAAGGATAAAGTCCCGGGACTTTGCCTTTAGTGAATACGGCAATTGCATAATCGCCTGGAAAGTCCCGGGAGTTTAGCAAAATCGACCTTAGTAAATAGACCCCTAAGGGAGGCTGGCATCGAGGTAAGACATTCTTTCTGTATCACAGGTCTATAAATCCTATTTTATTCATCTTGTTTTTTGTTTCTTTTTCTTCATCAGCAAGTGAACCTAGGAAGGTGGACGTGATATCCATTTCATTGGTCTCTGTGGCCGTGGTGACTGCCGTCCTATTGGTAATACTGGTGATAATTGTAATCCTAGTTAACCGGCATCACAAGAGAAAGACAAAGAGGCTGTCTGAGAAAATGTAAGTCCCACAAGTAGTAATAATCTCTTCATTACAGGGGGTGATGGATGAGAGAGGAGCGATGTCTTTGTCATTCACTGTTTCTTCCGCCTCACATCCTCTAATCAGCCTGGGGACATGTCTGGTTACGAGAGCTCTTGGTTATAGCGCAGGTCTCCTGCGTCCTCCTGCTCCGCTGTCTTGTGTTTCTACTGTTTGCCTGTGTAGTCCTTCAGGTCTCCTCCCGTCACGTTTCTCTCCTACCTTCCTCTCCTTCATCCATGTATATCCCTATGAGGCTGGAACTGCCGCTAATGGATGCATTCGTCCTGAGTACTTTACCATCTCCTGACATCTGTTCTGTGTACATTGCTCTGTATTATTCTGATTATTCCATATACTGACATCTGTTCTGTGTACATTACTATGTATTACTCTGATTATTCCATATACTGACATCTGTTCTGTGTACATTGCTCTGTATTACTCTGATTATTCCATATACTGACATCTGTTCTGTGCACATTACTCTGATTATTCCATATACTGACATCTTTTCTGTGTACATTACTCTGATTATTCCATATACTGACATCTGTTCTGTGTACATTACTTTGTATTACTATGATTATTCCATATAATGACATCTGTTCTGTGCACATTACTCTGTATTACTCTGATTATTCCATAAACTGACATATATTCTGTTTACATAACTCTGTGTTACTCTGATTATTCCATATACTGACATCTGTTCTGTTTACATAACTGTGTTACTCTGATTATTCCATATACTGACATCTCTTCTGTGTATATTACTCTGTACTACTCTGATTATTCCATATACTGACATCTGTTCTGTGCACATTACTCTGATTATTCCATATACTGACATCTGTTCTGTGTACATTACTCAGTATTGCTCTGATTATTCCATATACTGACATCTGTTCTATGTACATTACTCTGTATTACTCTAATTATTCCATATACTGACATCTGTTCTGTGCACATTACTCTGATTATTCCATATAATGACATCTGTTCTGTGTACATTACCCTGTATTACTCTGATTATTCCATATACTGACATCTGTTCTGTGTACATTACTCTGTATTACTCTGATTATTCCATATACTGACATCTGTTCTGTGCACATTACTCTGATTATTCCATATAATGACATCTGTTCTGTGTACATTACTCTGTATTACTCTGATTATTCCATATAATGACATCTGTTCTGTGTACATTGCTCTGTATTACTCTGATTATTTCATATACTGACATCTGTTCTATGTACATTTGTCTGTATTACTCTGATTATTTCATATACTGATATCTGTTCTGTGTACATTGTTCTGTATTACTCTGATTATTCCATATACTGACATCTGTTCTGTGTACATTACTCTGATTATTCCATATACTGACATCTGTTCTGTGTACATTGCTCATTGTGATGACCAGACCCTCGGGTTCCTCTAGCATTAGGCCACACTACAGACTTCCGTTTGTTCACACTGTAACCCCTCTCAGGAGTGACCCAGTGTGGGTGCACTGAGAGTGGGTGTTCCCTTAGGGTCCTATCCCCCAATAACTATAAAGACCATTGTCATGGCAACACGCAGGAGGTAAACACCATGATAGCGCATCTTGTTTAAAAGTCATAATAATGTTTTTCAGTGAGGAGCTCTCCACCTTATCTAGACAGACGTCACGCCGGAGACTGAACTCCACCACGGCAAGCACCGATACCAGGATGCAGGTAATGTACCACGTAGCATGGTCACCGAGCACATAGGCAGGGCTGTTACTGTGCATGTTCATTCAGCTAACTGCCCCTATGGGTAATTATTACAGGAAAGGGTGCAGTGGCATAGAAGGGGTAGTTAACACTGGAAAATGGTAATTATTACAAAAGAAAAAGCGGTAGTTGGTATAGTATGTGTATTTAATAAAGGAAAGGGGGAAGATGGTGTAGGAGGGGTTATTACAGAAAACAGGACAATTGGCATATAGGGAGTGATTAAAGGAAAGGGGCAGTCGGCTTATAAAGGGTAATTATTACAGGAAAGGGGCCGTTGGCTTATAAGGGGTAATTATTACAGGAAAGGGGCAATTGGCTTATGAGGGGTAATTATTACAGGAAACAGGACAATTGGCATATAGGGAGTAATTACAGGAAAGGAGCAGTTGCCTTATAAAGGGTAATTATTACAAGAAAGGGGCAGTTGGCTTATAAGGGGTAATTATTACAGGAAAGGGGCAATTGACTTATGAGGGGTAATTATTTCAGGAAACAGGACAATTGGCATATAGGGAGTAATTATTACAGGAAAGGGGCAGTTGGCTTATGAGGGGTAATTATTACAGGAAAGAGGCAGTTGGCTGATGAGGGGTAATTATTCCATGAAGGGGGCAGTTGGCTGATGAGGGGTAATTATTACAGGAAAGGAGCAGTTGGCTAATGAGGGGTAATTATTACAGGAAAGGGGCAGTTGGCTTATGAGGGGTAATCATTACAGGAAGGGGGCAGTTGGCTTATGAGGGGTAATTATTACAGGAAGGGGGCAGTTGGCTTATGAGGGGTAATTATTACAGGAAAGGGGCAGTTGGCTGATGAGGGGTAATTATTACAGGATAGGGGCAGTTGGCTTATGAGGCTTAATTGTTACAGGAAGGGGACAGTTGGCTTATAAGGGGTAATTTTAAAGGCAGGGGGCAGTTGGCTGATGAGGGGTAATTGTTACAGGAAGGGGGCGGTTGGCTGATGAGGGGTAATTATTACAGGAAGGGGCAGTTGGCTGATGAGGGGTAATTATTACAGGAAGGGGGCAGTTGGCTGATGAGGGGTAATTGTTACAGGAAAGGGGCAGTTGGCTTATGAGGGGTAATTGTTACAGTCTCTTTGTTTGTCATTTATGTAGTTAGAAGAAAGCATCCATCTCAGAGGGGGACACCCGGACAGTCTGAGAGACCCCAGCATCAGCTCCATGATGGTAAGCAGACCCAGGCTACTTACACACAGTGTCCACTAGAGGGAGACTTGTCACAATATTTAGATTTATAGACTGGAAACGCTCATCAGTTATTACCGTTTCAGCTGATCCAGATATGAGAGCAATCGCATGATCTGAACAAGCCATGGTGGCACGGGATAGGAGACAGTTCACTCTTTAATTACAGGCCCAATGTTCTTAATGCACACAAACCCTAAATGGTAGTACAGCCACAAATCATTACTGTGGTCTTGCTGGTAGAAAGCTACAAGACTAGTAAAGGTGGCAGAAGGGTGCAGCGGTTACCTTGCTATACCTATTTTTCCCCAGAGTAGTGACATGTATTTACCAATACCAGGCAGCCTCACCAGGGGGCGCAACATCAGACCTTATTTATCACATCAGACAAGCCTGGCCATACAGTGGCTCTCCAGGTTTACTGAATCATTGTTATGTCTTAGAACTTGTGTTAACTGACGTGTGTCACCCGCAGGGAGAAGAAGCGGATAGGCGCAGTTACTCCACGCTGACGACGGTACGGGAGACAGAAACGCAGACTGAGCTCCTGTCCACGGTGCCGGATGAAGAAGTGAAGGAGGAGAGTGAGGGGGAAGCCGAGGAGAAAGTGCTGGAGCGGAACGAGCTGGGCAGCACCGGAGTGTTGGAGAACCAGCCCTTTATCAAGCAGGGAATGACACACTTTTACCAGGAAAACGGCACCTTGCGGGCCAAGCCAACCACCAATGGCATCTATATTAATGGCAGAGGACACTTGGTATAACCAGCGCTGAATTAACTGTGCCCTGAGATGGGCTCATGGGACCTGGTCACTCTACCTTCTACCTTTTATAATCCTTGTGTCACTATCCAGGGCCGAGATCTCACATCCAGTATTACCAGGGTCGTCACGGGGGGATACCCACCTTTGGAACCATCCTGCAATGCAAGAACTTCATAGGGCCCAAACCGCTCCTTACTCCAGCTCGGAATGCTCGGGACACGTCCGGGACATTGGCTTCTATGTGTGTAAATGCCGTTCCTTACTCCATCTCGGAATGCTCGAGACACGTCCGTGACATTGGCTTCTATGTGTGTAAATGCCGTTCCTTACTCCAGCTCGGAATGCTCGGGACATTGGCTTCTGTGTGTGGAAATGCTGTTCTTTACTGCATCTCAGAATGCTCGGGACATGTCCGGGACAATGGCTTCTATGTATGGAAATGGCGTTCCTTACTCCAGCTCGGAATACTCACGACACGTCCGTGACATTGCCTTTTATGTGTGAAAATGTCGCTCCTTACTCCATCTCGGAATGCTCGGGACATGTTCGGGACATTGGCTTCTATGTATGGAAATGCTGTTCCTTACTCCAGCTCGGAATACCCGGGACACGTCCGGGACATTGGCTTCTATGTGTGGACTGTTTTTCTTATTGACCGTTATTAGAGAAAAAATGTGAAATGTTTTCTAGCCAGCACTGTCCTGTCTATGGTGGAAAACAGATTATA